>WQNJ02000155.1:0-77333 GCA_016584745.2 Phylloscopus trochilus trochilus
ACGCCGGGAAACACGGGAGAACACGGGATAACATGGGATAACACGGGATAACATGGGATAACGCAGGGAAATGTGGGATAACACGGGACAACACAGCAGTAACGGGGGTTAATATGGGACAATACTGGGAAATATGGGATAACATGGATATAACACGGGGAAATGTGGAAAAACATGGGATAACATGGGATAACACTGGAGAACATGAGAAAACATGGGGAAATGTGGGATAACATGGGATAACATGGCATAACATGGGATAACACAGGGGTAACGTGAGGTAATGTGGGATAACACGGGATAACATGGGACATAACACAGGGAAATGTGGGATAACATGGGATAACACGGGATAACATGGGATATAACACAGGGAAATGTGGGATAACGTGGAATAACATGGGATAATATGCGATAAGAGGGATTAATATGGGGTAATATGGGATAACACAGGATAACATGGGATAACATGGGATAATATGGGATAATGTGGGATAACACGGGATAACACGGGATTACAGGGAGGATATATGGGACACAGACAAGGGACAGAGGGACAGAGGGACAGAGGGACAGAGCAGGAACCACCCCCAAACCCTACAGGGAACACGGAACCCCGTGGGATAACAGGAATGAACACAAAACCACAGGAGGTAACGCAGGAGGTAAGATCTGGTCACGTGCTGGGTTATCAGCAAGGCCGATCACGTTAATTAACACACAGGAAGGTTAATTAACGCAGCGCCACACACAAAGTCCTCAGACAGCGAGGGAGAGGACAGGGAGGTGACAAAGAGCTGACACAGGGGACACCGTGCAGCCTGGCAGGGACACGGGAGGTGACAGTGACACGGGGAGAGGTGACATTGGGGGAGGTGACACTGGTGGGGGTGACGGTGACACTGGGTGAGTGCTGGTGACACCAGGGGGGTGACAATGACACTGGGGGAATGCTGATGACACCGAGGACACACTGCTGATACTTAGGGGGTGACAATGACACCGAGGAGGTGACAATGACACCAAGGGAGGGGACACCAAGGCCCAGGGGGGGCCGGTACCTTCTTGACGATGCGCAGGCAGCGGCGCAGGAGGCACTTGGGGGTCCGGCCGGGCCCCGAGGGACCCCCGGGGGGGTTGCGGGCGCAGGCGCTGCAGATGCCGCAGTCCTCGGGGATGCGACAGGCCTGGCAGGTGCCACAGCCCACCCGCTGCGGGGAGGGGGCTGTCAGGGGGCTGGGGGGGCTCCAGGAGACCCCCCTGAGGGATGAGGGGTGGGGGGTTTTGCCCCCTAAGGGATGGGGGTGGGGGGTACCTTGTAGAATCGCTGCTCCCGGTTGAAGTCTCGTCTCTGGGCTGGGGGGAGATGGAGGGAGGGGGTGGGGGGTCAGCACAGAGTTCCTGGGATTTTCCTCCCATTCTGAGCCCCCTCCTCAAATTCTTCAGGTTCCCTCCTCCCCCCAGGTCCAGGACAGAGGGGAAAGGAGGCAAGGAAGAGGTAGGGAGGAGGAGGAGGAGGAGGAGGAGGAGGAAGGAGGAGGAGGAGGAGGAAGAGGAGGAGGAAAGGGAAGTTTTAGAGAATTGAAATGGTAATTATGGGGTCGAAGCAATTCAAGGAATGACGATGAGGATGATGATGATGGAGAGGGAAAACCCCAGGGAATGAAGCACAGGAAGAGCAGCAAAATGAGGAAGAGGATAAAACAGAAAAAGGTGGGAGAGAGCTGAGGAAGGGGAGAGAAGGAGCACAAAGAGGAGGAGGAGGGCGCTGAGGCCGAAGCTCACCACGGCAGTCGGGGCAGAGCCAGCGGCAGCGGCGCTGGGGGGGCAGCGAGACCCCCGGGAAGAGGCTCTGGCAGCTGGCACAAAGCCTGCAGAGGAAGGGGAGACATTTTGGGGGTGGGTCTCAGAGGGCCCCCCAGTGATCCCACAGTGATCCCCCCCCCACCACTCAGAATTTCTCCGCAGGGATTCCCCCCAAACTTCCCCCAGGGACCCCAATCCCTCCCTCCTGGGGTCACCCCCTGCTCCTGGGGACCCCTCCCTCACCTGGGGGACCCCCACGACCCCCCCCACGGGCTCCCTCCTTCCCCCACTTACGCCACCACCCCATCCTGGGGGGGCTCCAGGGGCGGCCGCTTCCGGGTCCTGCGCAGGGGGGGCTCCGGCGGGGGCGTGGCCACGGCGGGAGGGGGCGTGGCCTCGACCGAAGGAGGCGTGACCTGAGCTACCAGAGCCTGGACGGGAGGGGGCGGGGCTTGGATAGAAGGAGGCGGGGCTTGGACAGGAGGAGGCGAGGACTCTCGTTTAAGGGGCGGGGTCTTCTCGGTCTCGACCACGCCCACTTCCTCCTCCTCCTCTTTTTGATGATTTTGGGGGGCTCCGGAGGGGCGCGGCGGGCAGGCGCCATTTGGGGCTCTTCCTGGTCTGAAAGGCAGAAAACGAGGGGCGGGAGGGGGGTCACTGGGTGGAGAGAGACCCCCTTGTGACCCCCTCCCCAAAATCTCGAGGTTTGGGTGTTAACCTGGGGGGATTTTACCCCAAATTTGAAGGGTTTTGGGGTGGTTCGGGGCAGGATTCCAGCCCAAAATGTGAGGGCACTGCAGCGATTTGGGGGCGGTTTAACCCCGAATTCGGGGTCAAAGCCCCCCCTCAAATCACCGCAAAACCCGTGAATTTTGGAGCGAAACGCCCCCCCAAAAAAACCCAAGATGCCCAAATTCGAGACCTCTCAAACCCCTGGGACTCCAAACCCCCCATTACTGTTCCTCCCCAATTTAAGGACCCCTTGTTCCCCCCACCCCCCAAAAATTTTGGGTCTCCTCAACCTCATTTCCTCACTCCCAGGAACCCCTTCTCTTTATTCCACCCCCATCCCGGGAAGCTCCAGGTTTTTCCCTCCCCCCGGGGGATTTTTTTGGGATTGTTTTTAGGGCCCCTCCCCGTACCCGGGCGGGGCTGGGCCGCTGCTGCCCCGATTTGAAGTCGAAGTTGCTGAGGTCGTGCCCGGGGCCCAGGAACCGCCGCAGCTCGATCTTGCTGCGGAACTTCTGCCCTGTGGGGCTGCCGGGGGGGCTCGGGTCACGGGGGGGGCCAAAAATCCCGGGAAAAAGACCCAAAAATCCCCAGGGAAAGGGACCCAAAAATCGCGGGAAAGGGGGCCCAACAATCCCGGGAAAAGGGAGCCAAAAATCCCGGGGAAAGGACCCAAAAATCCCGGGAAAAGGGACCCAAAAATCCCCAGGGAAAGGGACCCAAAATCCTGGGAAAAGGGACCCAAAAATCCCGAGGAAAGGGGCCCAAAAATCCCCAGGGAAAGGGACCCAAAAATCCTGGGAAGAGGGACCCAAAAATCCCGGGAAAGGGACCCAAAAATCACGAGGAAAGGGACCCAAAAATCCCGGGAAAAGGGGCCCAAGAATCCCCAGGGAAAGGGACCCAAAAATCCCCAGGGAAAGGGGCCCAAAAATCCCGGGAAAAGGGACTCAAAATTCCCGGGGAAAGGACCCAAAAATCCCAGGGAAAGGGACCCAAAAATCCCCAGGGAAAGGGACCCAAAAATCCCGGGAAAATGGACCCAAAAATCCCGGGAAAAGGGACCCAAGAATCCCGGGAAAAGGGACCCAAAAATCCCGAGGAAAAGGGACCCAAAAATCCCGGGAAAGCGACCCAAAAACCTGGAGAAAGGGACCCAAAACCCTGAGAAAGGGACCCAAAGCCCCAATAAAGAGACCCAAAACCCAAGAGGGGACCCAAGAAAAACAGACCCCAAAACCCCGAGGAAAGGGACCCAAAATCTTGGGAAAGGGACCCAAAACCCCAGGGAGGAGGCCCCAGAAATGGACACAAAACTCAGGGAGGGGACCCAAAAATCCCGGAAAAATGAACCCCAAAAATCCCAGGACAGGATCCCCAAAACCCCAGGAAGAAAAAGCCCCAAAACCCCAGGGAGGGGGACCCAAAACCCCAGGGGGAGTCGCTGACCCCGGGAAAGCCCTCCCCAAACGCCAAAGGAAAAGAGTGGGAGCACTGAAAGGAGGGGAACCAAACAGAGCTCAGGGCACCCCAAAAACTCCAGAAAAGCCCCTCCCGAACCCCAAAACACCCTGGAACAACCGGTGGGGACTGGAAATATCGGGGAAAAAGAGGCACTGAGGGGGAATGATGGGAGAGGGGCTCTGAAATCCCCCCCTGAAACAGCACCGGGGGTGGGGGATCTGGGACGGGAGAGAGCTCCAGATGAGGGGGGGAAAGGGCGGATTGTGGGGTTTTTTTTTTGGGGAGGGGGAGAAATGGGGGGCCGGGGGAGGGGCACCTCCTGTAGTAGGTGTCGCTGCGGCCGCTGGTGGCCCCGGATTTCCGAAAAGCTTCGCGGCGCTGCCAGCCCGGGCCCAGCGCCGGGCACTCGGCCCAGCCCTCGGCCATCCTGCGGGGGGGCTGAGAACCCCTCCCCGGTGCACGGGGTGGGGGGGTCAGCACCGGGAAAACATCCCCCCGGGACCCCACCCCCTTCCCGCGTGACCCCCGTCCTCCCCTCCCCACCGCCAGCTCCCCTCCCCCACACAAACATCGCTGGGAGTTTGCCCCTCCCCCTCACCAAAAAAAAAAAATCCAAAACCACCAAACTGCTCCTCTGCCTCAAAAAACAACCCCCGAACTTGCATTTCCCCTCATAAAAAAAAAAAACAAACCCCCCTTTCCCCTCACAAACTGCCCCTCCGCCTCACAAACTGCCCCTTCCCCTCACAAACAACCCCCAAACCTTCCCTTCCCCTCATAAAAAAAACCCCAAACCCTCCTTTTCCCTCACAAACAACCCCCAACCCTCCCTTTCCCCTCACAAACTGCCCCTCCGCCTCACAAACTGCCCCCAAACTGCCCCTTCCCCTCATTAAAAAAACCCCAAACTGCCTCTCCCCCTCACAAACTGCCCCAAACTGCTCCTCCCCCTCACAAACTGCCCCCAAACCTTCCCTTCCCCTCATAAAAAAAAACCCAAACCCCCCTTTCCCCTCACAAACTGCCCCCAAACTGCCTCTTCCCCTCATTAAAAACCCCCAAACTGCCCCTCCGCCTCACAAACAACCCCCAAACTTCCCCCCCCATAAAAAAAAACCTCAAACCCCCCCTTTCCCCTCACAAACTGTCCCCAAACTGCCCCTCCCCCTCATTAAAAAACCCCCAAACTGCCCCTCCCCCTCATAAAAAAAAACCCAAACCCCCCTTTTCCCTCACAAACTGCCCCTCCCCCTCACAAACTGCCCCCAAACCTTCCCCCCCCCCCTTTCCCCTCACAAACAAACCCCTGAACTCCCCCTCCTCCCCCCCCCCCCGCCGCCGTTCCCGCTCGGCTCCCTCAGGCTCGCCGCTCCCCTCCCTCATCCCCGCGGCGGTCCCGCAGCCCCTCAAGCCCCTCACCGTTCCCATCCGCCCCCGCCTGTGGCGCAGCTCTTCCTCTTCCTCCTCCTCTTCCTCCTCCTCTTCCTCCGGCGACGCCGCGAGGCCGCGGGGGGCGGAGCCCCGCGCCGGAAGCGGAAACGTCGGGCGGGAAGAGCAGGAGGGGCAAACTGCTGGTCACGTGACGCAGCGTGGACCAATGGGAAAAAGGCAGTGCGTCATGGAGGGGGCGGGGCGACGCGTAGCGCGTGGGGCGGAGGAGAGGGGGCGCGTGACCGCCAGGGGCACGTGACGAGGGAAAGGCGGGGCTATGTAAATGACGCGGCTGGTGGGCGTGGCTACGCTAATGAGCCACGAGCGTCCCGTCGGCCCCTTTGGGTCCCTTCCCCCCACCCAAATGAGCTCCCAAAACCGCCAGGGACCCCCCCCCCAAAAATGACCCCCTAACACAGCTGGGGACCCCTCAATCCCCCCCATGGATGTGACCCCCATTTCCCGCCCCCAGGACCCCCCAAAGGACCCCCAACACCGCCAGGGACCCCCTCAATCCCTCCATGGATGCTGCCCCCATTTCCCCCAGGAGGACCCCCCCAAAATGAACCTCCAACACCACCAGGGACCCCTCAACACCCCCGAGGTTGCTGCCCCCATTTCCCCCATCTGAGAGCCCCCCAAAAGACCCCCTAACACCGCCAGGCACCCCTCAATCCCTCCATGGATGCTGCACCCATTTCCCCCCCCAAAATGAACCTCCAACACCACCAGGGACCCGTCAACACCCCGAGGTTGCTGCCCCCATTTCCCCCCACCTGGAAGCCCCCCAAAGGACTCCCCAAAACCACCCAGAGACCCCATGGGACCCCCACAAATCCAGGGACACCCCCAGACTCCTTTCATCCATACCCGGTTTATTTTGGGGACGAGGGGAGGACCCAGGAAGGGGGGGGTGGGGAGGGGGTGTGGGGAGGGGGTTTTGGGGGGTGGGTGGGTTTGGGGGTCCCGGGGGGCGGGCGCTCAGCGGTCTGAGCGCAGGTCGGTGGTCAGCGGGTCGTGCTGGATGGTTTGGTGCAGCATCAGCGCCAGCAGCCCCGCCCGGTTGGTCATGGCCGCCCGCACGTTGCGCTCCTGCTCGAAGAGCTCGTCCAGCTTGTACCACTGCGGGGACAGCGGGGACAGTGTGGGGACAGGAACAGGGACGGGGACAGGGTGGGGACAGTGTGGGGACAGGGACAGGGTGGGGACACGGACAGTGTCCTGCTCGAGCAGCTCGTCCAGCTTGTACCACTGTGGGGACAGGGTGGGGACAGGGTGGGACAGGGTGGGACAGGGTGGGGACAAGGACAGTGTCCTGCTCAAAGAGCTCGTCCAGCTTGTACCACTGCGGGGACAGCGGGGACAGTGTGGGGACAGCGTGGGGACAGGGACAGGAACAGGGACAGTGTGGGGACAGCGTGGGGACAGTGTGGGACAGTGTGGGACAGTGTGGGACAGTGTGGGACAGTGTGAGGACAGTGTGGGGACAGGGTCAGTGTGGGAACAGTGTAGGGACAGTGTGGGGACAAGGACAGGGACAGGGACAGTGTGGGGACAGCGTGGGGACAGCGGGGGACAGGATGGGGACAAGGTGGAGACAGGGACAGTGTGGGGACAGGGACAGTGTGGGGACAGGGACAGGGTGGGGACAGGGACAGGGTGGGGACAGGGACACTGTCCTGCTCGAGCAGCTCATCCAGCTTGTACCACTGCGGGGACAGTGTGGGGACAGTGGGGACAGGGAGAGTTTGGGGCCAGGGCCAGCATGGGGCCAGGGACAAGGACAGTGTGGGGACAGGGACAACGACTGTTGGGACAGCGTGGGGACAGGAGAAACGTGGGGACAGACCGTGTGGGGACAGGGACAGGGACAGTTTGGGGACAGTCTGGGGACAGGGGCAGGGACAGTCTGGGGACAGTTTGGGGACAGTCTGGGGACAAGGACAGGGACAGTCTGGGGACAGTCTGGGGACAGTCTGGGGACAAGGACAGGGACAGTTTGGGGACAGTCTGGGGAAAGTCTGAGGACAAGGACGGGGACAAGGACAGGGACAGCATGGGTATAGGGACAGAGACAGTCTGGGGACAGGGACAGTCTGGGGACAAGGACAGTCTGGGGACAGTTTGGGGACAGTCTGGGGGCAGTGTGAGGACAAGGACAGGGACAGTGTGGGGACAGTCTGGAGACAAGGACAGGGACAGCATGGGTATAGGGACAGGGACAGTGTGGGGACAAGGACAGTCTGGGGACAGTCTGGGGACAGTCTGGGGACAGTCTGGGGACAAGGACAAGGACAGTCTGGGGACAGTCTGGGGACAGTCTGGGGACAAGGACAGGGACAGTCTGGGGACAGTCTGGGGACAGCGGCAGCCCCCGGGCGGTGCCACCCACCACGCGGACGCGCTCCAGGTCCACCTCGGCGCGGCGCAGCTTCTCCCAGCAGTAGTGCCGGTGGCACTTGCGCTTGGGCACGCGGCAGAAGTCCCCGGTCAGCTCGAAGACGTCGCGCACCAGCGGGCAGCCGCACACCTCGTCGGCCGGAACCTGGGCGGGCACGGGCTCAGCGCCGGGCCGGGCACGGCCGCAGCCCCTCGGCCACCTCCGTGTCCACCCTGGGGGGCCCTGGCCACTGCCCTTGTCCTGACCCCCCCAAACCCCCCACTGTGTCCATCTTGGGGTCCTGGGAGTGTCCTGGGCACTGCCTCTGACCTCTGAGAACCCCTCATGTCCACCTTGGGGTCCTGGGCACTGCCCCTGCCCCTGTCCCCCCAAATCCCACCCTGTGCCCACCCTTGGGGTCCTGGGAGTGTCCTGGGAACTGCCCCTGAACTCTGAGAACACCTCATGACCATCTTGGTGTCCTGGGCACTGCCCCCAAGCCCCCCGTGTCCACCTTGGGGTCCCAGATGTGTCCTGGGCACTGCCCCTGTCCTGACCCCCCCAATTCCCCCCCTGTGCCCACCTTGGGGTCCTGGGAGTGTCCTGGGCACTGTCCCTGTCCCCTGAGAACCCCTCATGTCCACCTTGGGGTCCTGGGCACTGCCCCCAAGCCCCCCGTGTCCACCTTGGGGTCCCGTGAGTGTCCTGGGCACCCTGTGCCCCCCAAATCCTCCTCATGTCCATCTTGGTGTCCTGGGCACTGCCCTTGTCCTGTCCCCCTCAAATCCCACTCTGTGCCCACCTTTGGGGTCCCAGATGTGTCCTGGGCAATGTCCCTGACCCCTGAGAACCCCTCATGTCCACCTCGGTGTCCTGGGCACTGTCCCTGATCCCCCACAAACCCCCCGTGCCCACCTTGGTGTCCTGGGCACTGCCCCCATCCTGTCCCCCCCAAATCCCACCCTGTGCCCACCCTTGGGGTCCTGGGAGTGACCTGGGCACTGTCCCTGTCCCTGAGAACCCCTCATGTCCATCTTGGTGTCCTGGGCACTGTCCCTGATCCCCCCAAACCCCCGTGCCCACCTTGGGGTCCTGGCACTGCTCCAGGCACAGATTCCTTAAATTCCACCCCAAATCCCACCCTGTGCCCACCTTTGGGGTCCCAGGCGAGTCCTGGGCACTGTCCCTGTCCCTGACCCCCCTGACCCCCACCTTTGGGGTCCCAGGAACGACCTGGGCACCCTGTACCCCCCCCCAAGCCCCCCGTGCCCACCTTGGGGTCCCGGGAGTGCTCGGGGCACAGCACCTGCAGCCTCTTGCAGTAGGTTTTGCTCTGGGGGTTGTAAACGTCACAGAACAGCCGGGTGGCCCTGGGTGGGGGGGACACGAGGGGTGTCCTGTGGGGTGGGGTGGGGAGGGGGACAGAGAGACCCCCACCCAAACAGCCAAACCCCCCCCATCTCAAACTGCCCCCAGGGTGACGCCCCCCTCCCCCAAAAAAAGCCTCCCCTGGGTGCTCCTCACCTTCCCAAGAGGATTTTGGGGTTTGGGAACCCCCCGAAGATTGCCCCCCCCGCCCAAGGTGCCCCCTGCCCCCAGAGCCCCCTCCCCAGGGTGACTCCCCCTCCCCAAAAAGCCCCCCTTGGGTTTTCCCTGCAGGATTTAGGGGGCTGGGACCACCCCCCCCTTATCCCCAAAGTGCCACCCTGGGTGCTCCCCCCCCTGCATTCCCACGAGGATTTGGGGGTGCTGGGACCCCTCCCCAGCCAGCACCCCAGGGTGCCCTCCCCCTCCCCAGAGCCCCCTCCCCACTCACCCCTCGATGCGGGTGGGGTACATGGACCCGAAGGACGTTTGGCTCTCGTACTGCAATGGGGTGGGGGTCAAAACTGGGGGGGCAGGGGTGGGACCCCCGAGCCCCCCCCAGGGCCCTAAGGACCCCCAGAGGGGACCCCAACCCCTACAGAGCCCCCCCAAACCATCCCATGGCCCCCAGCCCCTACAGAGCCCCTCCCCATGAGACCCCACAGCCCCCCAGCCCCCAAAGGGACCCCCAGGATCCTTCAGAGGGTCCCCCCAGCCCCTATAGGGACCCCCAGACCCCTCCCCAGCCCCCCTGAGCCAAGGAAAGGGGTCCCCGCAGCCTCTGTGGGATCTGGGGGCGGTGCCGAGCTCCGGGGGCTCCCAAAGTGCCCCTAAAAGGATCCCCCAGGAGGCCAGAGAGGGCCAGGGATGATCCCACAGATCCCAGGAACCCACAGATTTATCCCAGAGGAGCCTGGAGTTCCAAGGATGATCCCACAGATCCCAAAAGATCCCACGGATGATCCCACATCCCATGGGTGACCCCAAAGATCCCATGCATGACCCCAGAGATCCCACAGAAACCATGGATGATCCCACAGAAACCATGGATGATCCCACAGACCCCACAGACCCCACAGATGACCCCACAGACCCCACAGATGACCCCACAGATGACCCCAAAGACGATCCCACAGACCCTACAAATGACCCACAGAAACCATGGATGATCCCACAGATCCCACAGATGACCCCACAGACCCCAGGAGCACCCAGAGGTGCCCCCCAGCCCCAGCCCCGGGGGTCACCTTGGCGTAGCAGCGCTCCATGTGCCGCAGGGCCACCTTGGGGTTGATGGGGTGGCCGCAGGAGACGCAGAAGATCTGCAGGTCCGTGTCCTCACTGTCCCCCTCCGTGCTCTGCGGGGGGACAACAGGCTCAGGGGGGGCACCCAGGGGCTCCAGGGAGCTCTCAGGGGGTTTGGGGGACCCCAGGAGGGACTCAAAGAGATTTGGGGGATGCCCAGGGGGGACCCAGAATGGGGAGAATTAAAGGGTTTTTGGGGTCCCTGAGGGGGGGGGTTCCATGAAGGACCAGGGTCAAGAAGGACCCAAAATGGGGAGAACCAAAGGGTTTTTGGGGTCCCTGATGAGGTTTCATGAAGGACCAGGGTCAAGAAAGACCCAAAATGAGGAGAACCAAAGGGTTTTTGGGGTCCTTGATGGGTTCCATAAAGGACCAGGGTCAAGAAGAACCCAACAGGGGGAGAACCAAAGGGTTTTTGGGGTTTCTGAGGGGGGGTTTTTGGGATCCCTGATGGGGTTCCATGAAGGACCAGGGTCAAGAAGAACCCAGAATGAGGAGAACCGAAAGTTTTCTGGGATCCCTGATGTGGTTCCACGAAGGACCAGAGTCAAGAAAGACCCAGAACGAGGAGAATTAAACGTTTTTTGGGATCCCTGATGGGGTTCCACAAAGGACCAGGGTCAAGAAGGACCCAGAACGAGGAGAACCAAAGGGTTTTTGGGATCCCTGATGGGGTTCCATGAAGGACCAGAGTCAAGAAAGACCCAGAACGAGGAGAATTAAACGTTTTTTGGGATCCCTGATGGGGTTCCACAAAGGACCAGGGTCAAGAAAAACCCAAAACAAGGAGAACCAAAGGTTTTTTTGGGTTCCCTGAAGGGGATGTTCCACCAAGGACCAGAGTCAAGAAAGACCCAGAACGAGGAGAATTAAACGTTTTTTGGGATCCCTGATGGGGTTCCACCAAGGACCAGGGTCAAGAAGGACCCAGAACGAGGAGAACCAAAGGGTTTTTGGGGTCCCTGATGGGGTTCCATGAAGGACCAGGGTCAAGAAGGACTCAGAATGAGGAGAACCAAAGGGTTTTTGGGGTCCCTGATGGGGTTCCATGAAGGACCACGGTCAAGAAGGACCCAAAATGAGGAGAATTAAACGTTTTTTGGGATCCCTGATGGGGTTCCATGAAGGACCAGGGTCAAGAAGGACCCAAAACGAGGAGAACCAAAGGTTTTTTTGGGATCCCTGATGGGGTTCCACCAAGGACCAGGTCAAGAAGGACCCAAAACGAGGAGAACCGAACGTTTTTTTGGGGTCCCCCAGCCCACCTCCTCGTCCTCGCGGGGCGGGTGCCCCTTGGCGCGGGCGATCAGCCCCTCCAGCTCGTGGAAGCGCCGCTCCATCTCCTGCAGCCGCAGCCGCGCCTGGTGCTGCTCGCGCCGGATCCGCTCCAGCAGCCGCTTGCCGTGCTCCTCCGCCACGCAGGGGCTCTGCTGCCACTGCTGGATCCGCTGCGGCAGGATCTCGTAGATCCGGCTGGGATCGGGGGGAGGAAAGGGTTAATGGGGATCCCTGGGATCCACTGCGGGATCCGCTGCGGCAGGATCTGCTCGCGTAACTGGTTTGCGCTGGTCTATACCAGTCTGTACTGGTTTATATCAATCTGTACTGGTTTCCACCAGTCTGTACTGGTTTATATGGGTCCGTACTGGTTTATATTGGTCTCTACTGGTTTATACCAGTCTATGCTAGTCTATACTGGTCTATAACAGTCTGTACTGGTCTGTAAGAGTCTGTACTGGTCTGTACTGGTTTACATCACTCTGTACCAGTCCATACCAGTCCATACCGGTTTACACCGCCCTACCCCGGCCCGTCCCGCCCCGCACTGGTCCATACTGGTCCATACTGGTCCATACTGGTCCATACTGGTCCGTACTGGCGGGCACTCACTTGGAAGCCAGCTTGATGCCGCAGGCCTCGCTGCAGTACTGGTCTGTACTGGTCTGTACTGGTTTATAGCAGTGCGTACTGGTTTATATCAGTCTATGCTAGTCTATACTGGTCTATAACAGTCTGTACTGGTCTGTACTGGTTTATAGCAGTCCGTACTGGTTTACATCAATCTATGCTAGTCTATACTGGTCTATAACAGTCTGTACTGGTCTGTACTGGTTTACACCACTCTGTACCAGTCTGTACCAGTCCATACCAGTCCATACCGGTTTACACCACCCTACCCCAGCCCCGTACTGGTCCGTACTGGTCCGTACTGGCGGGCACTCACTTGGCAGCCAGTTTGATGCCGCAGGCCTCGCTGCAGTACTTGGAGGGCGGGCGTGCGGGGCGGGTGCAGCCGGGCCCCAGCACTGGCCCAGCCCCGCCGGGTCGCGGGCGTCGGCGCGCTCGGGGTGCCCGCGGCGCTCGCGGTGCCGCGCCCGCTGCCGGTGCCGCTTGTAGCGCTCCTCCTTCTGCAACCAGTTCATACCAGTTAACACCAGTTAGCACCGGTGACCACCCAGTGACCACCCAGTGACCTCCCAGTGACCACTGGTGCTGGTGCCGCTTGTAGCGCTCCTCCTTCTGTGACCAGTTAGCACCAGTTAGCACCAGTGACCTCCCAGGAACCTCCCAGTCACATCCCAGTAACCTCCCAGTAACCTCCCAGTAACCACTGGTGCTGGTGCGGCTTGTAGCACTCCTCCTTCTGCACCGGGGAGCACCAGTTAGCACCAGTGACCTCTCAGGAACCTCCCAGTCACCTCCCAGTAACCACCAGTAATCTGCAGTCAGCACCAGTAACCACCCAGTAACCACCACTCGCAGCCCAGCAACCCCTGGAGCCCTCCCAGAGCCCTCCCAGTGCCCTCCCAGGGCGTCCCAGTGCCCTCCCAGTAGCTCCCAGTAACTCCCAGTGCGTCCCAGTGCCCTCCCAGTAGCTCCCAGTGCCCTCCCAGTGCCTCCCAGTAGCTCCCAGTGCCCTCCCAGTAGCTCCAGTGCCCTCCCAGTAGCTCCCAGTAGCTCCCAGTGCCCTCCCAGTAGCTCCCAGTGCCCCCCACCTTCTTGTCCGACTTCTTCTCGCGGCGTTTGACGTGCTTGACCTTGACGGCGCGTTTGCGCAGCACCGGGTCCAGGAAGGGCGCGTCCTCGGCGTCGCTGAGCCAGGGCTGCCGGCACCGGGGACACCAGGGGACACGTCGGGGACACGTCGGGGACACGTCGGGGACACGCGGCGACGTGTTGGGGACGCGTCGGTGACGTGCAGGGACACGTTGGAGACACACGGGGACACGTTGGGGACACGTGGGGATGTGTTGGGGACACGTGGGGTGACAGCCCCGATGTGCCTTGGAGTGTGGCCCGTGAAGGGACACGCAGGGACACATTGGGGACACGTCAGGGATGTGTCAGGGACAATTTGGGGACACACGTCGGCATGTGGGGACACGTGGGGTGACACCCCCGATGCGCCTCGGAGTGTGGCCCGTGAAGGGACACGTCAGGGACACGTCAGGGATGTGTCAGGGACAATTTGGGGACAAGTGTGGACATGTGGGGACATCTTAGGGACGTGCCAGGACACGTCAGGGACATGTTGAGGACACGTTGGGGACGTGTCAAAGACAACTTGGGGACACGCGTGGACACGTGGGGACATATGAGGGACACGTCGAGGACACACCAGGGACATTGTCAGGGACACACGAAGACACGTCAGGGACGCGTTGGGGACACGTGGGGTGACATCCCCGATGTGCCTCAGGGCGTGGCCCGTGAAGGGACACGTAGGGACACGTCAGGAACGCGTGGGATCATGTTGGGGACACCTTGGGGACATTGTCAGGGACACGCAGCAGTGACACCCCCGAGGTGCCTCAGAGCGTGGCCTGGTGTGGGGACGTGCCAGGACAGGCTTGGGGACACTTGGGGACACTTGGGGACATTTGGGGACACTCCTGACACGCCCCAGCGTGTGTTCAAACCTGGCTGGAAGTGCTCAGGCATCCCTGAAATGCCCCCTGAGCTTTGGGGGTGCCAGGGGAGCAGTTTTGGGGTCCTGGAGCAGTTTTTGGGGTCTCGAGGGGGCAGTTTTGGGGATCCTGGGGCAATTTTTGGGGTCTCGAGGGGGCAGTTTTGGGGTCCTGGAGCAGTTTTTGGGGGTCCCAGAGCAGTTTTTGGGGTTCCTGGGGCAGTTTTTGGGGTGCCAAAGGGACAGTTTTGGGGTCCCAGGGGCAATTTGGGTTCCTGGGCAGTGCTGGGGGTCCCAGGGCTGTTTCTGGGGGTCTTGGGTCCATTTCTGGGGGTCCCGGGGCCGTTTTGGGGTTCCTGGGGCAGTTTCTGGGGTCCCAGGGGTGCAGTTTGGGTTCCTGGGGCCGTTTTTGGGGGTCCCGAGGCCGTTTTTGGGGGTCCCGGGGCGGTTTTTGGGGGTCCCAGGGCCGTTTCTGGGGGTCCCGAGGCCATTTCTGGGGGTCCCGAGGCCGTTTTTGGGGGTCCCGGGGCCGTTTTTGGGGGTCCCGAGGCCGTTTCTGGGGGTCCCGAGGCCGTTTTTGGGGTCCCGGGGCCGTTTCTGGGGGTCCCGAGGCCGTTTTTGGGGGTCCCGAGGCCGTTTCTGGGGGTCCCGAGGCCGTTTCTGGGGGTCCCGAGGCCGTTTCTGGGGTCCAGGGGCCGTTTTTGGGGGTCCCGAGGCCATTTTTGGGGGTCCTGGGGCAGTTTCTGGGGTCCCAGGGGTGCAGTTTGGGTTCCTGGGGCCGTTTTTGGGGGTCCCGGGGCCGTTTCTGGGGGTCCCGGGGCTGTTTTTGGGGGTCTCGGGGCCGTTTCTGGGGGTCCGGGGGCCGTTTCTGGGGGTCCCGGGGCCGTTTCTGGGGGTCCCGGGGCCGTTTTTGGGGTCCCGGGGCCGTTTCTGGGGGTCCTGGGGCCGTTTCTGGGGGTCCCAGGGCTGTTTCTGGGGGTCCCGGGGCCGTTTTTGGGGGTCCCGAGGCCGTTTTTGGGGGTCCCGAGGCCGTTTCTGGGGGTCCCAGGGCTGTTTTTGGGGTCCCGAGGCCGTTTTTGGGGGTCCCGGGGCCGTTTCTGGGGGTCCCAAGGCCGTTTCTGGGGGTCCCAAGGCCGTTTCTGGAGGTCCCGGGGCCGTTTTTGGGGGTCCCGAGGCCGTTTTTGGGGGT
Organism: Phylloscopus trochilus trochilus; assembly: GCA_016584745.2. Lineage (NCBI taxonomy): Eukaryota > Metazoa > Chordata > Aves > Passeriformes > Phylloscopidae > Phylloscopus > Phylloscopus trochilus. Next base: position 15,577 of record WQNJ02000155.1, read on the forward strand.
CCCGGGGCCGTTTTTGGGGGTCCCGAGGCCGTTTCTGGAGGTCCCGAGGCCATTTTTGGGGGTCCCGGGGCCGTTTCTGGGGGTCCCGAGGCCATTTTTGGGGGTCCCGAGGCCGTTTCTGGGGGGCTCACCAGGCCGTGCTCGTCGAAGGCGCCGGCGCAGAGCTCCTGGTAGAGCCGGGGGTCGAGGGGCAGCTCCTCGTCCGAGAGGCTCTCGGGGGGCCCCGGCCCCCCCAGCTGCGCCTTCAGCAGCTCCAGGTCCCCCTCGCGCCCCCGCGCCAGCTGGGGGGGGGTCAGCAGCGCCAGGGACCCCCCGGACCCCCCCGTGGCACCCCTGGGACCCCCTCATGGCACCCCTGGGACCCTCAATGACACCCCAGGACCCCCACAATGACACCCTGGGACTCCCTCATGGCACCCCTGGGACCCTCAATGGCACCCCAGACCCCCAACGACACTCTGGGACCCCCTCATGGCACCCCTGGGACCCCCTCATGGCACCCCTGGGAGCCCCACGGCACCCCTGGGAGCCCCTCATGGCACCCTGGACCCCCCAATGACACCCCTGGACCCCCCCTGGGACCCCCTTGCATCAACCAGGGTGGGGGACAGAACCTTCCTGGGCACCCCCCCACTCCCCCTGTACCTGTGAGCCCCCCACCCCCACCCCAAGGACAGCGGGGATGCCCCTCCCCCACAGGCAAGGCCCCTCCCCCACACCCTCCCCAGGGGGGTCGGGGGGGGGTCTGGGGTCCCTCCCCTCCCCCCAGGGCCCCCCCAGACTCACCGAGGTCGGGAAGTACTTGTAGGACTCCTGTGGGGACAGGGGGACAGGTCAGGGACACGGCAGGGACACGGGGACACGGGACAGGGTGACAAAGAGACACGAGGACGGAGACGGTGACAAAGGACGCGTCATGACACGAGACACGGTGACAGAGGGACACGGGACAGGGTGACAGAGGGACACGAGGTGGTGACAGAGCCACAGGACAGGGACACAACAGCAAAGAGCTGGGGACACACCAAGGACACTATGGGGACACGCTGGGGACACGTTGGGGACACGCTGAGGCCACCTCAGCGTCCCCAACCCTGGTGGGCACACGTGAAGGGCACACCCCACTCCAAGGACATGCCAAGGACATGTTGGGGACATCCAGGGGACACCTTGGGGACATCCAGGGGACACCTTGGGGACATGCTGGGGACACTTTGGGGACACCCTGGGGACACTTTGGGGACACTTTGGGGACACCCTGGGGACACCCTGGGGACACTTTGGGGACACTTTGGGGACACCCTGGGGACATCCAGGGGTCACCTTGGGGACACCCTGGTGACACCTTGGGGACATCCAGGGGACACCCTGGGGACACTTTGGGGACACCTTGGGGACACCCTGGGGACACCCTGGGGACACTTTGGGGACATCCATGGGACACCTTGGGGACATCTTGGGGACATCCAGGGGACACCTTGGGGACACCCAGGGACACTTTGGGGACACCCCGGGGACACCTTGGGGACACTTTGGGGACACCCTGGGGACACTTTGGGGACACCCTGGGGACACCTTGGGGACATCCAGGGGACACCCTGGGGACACTTTGGGGACACCTTGGGGACACCCTGGGGACACTTTGGGGACATCCATGGGACACCTTGGGGACATCTTGGGGACATCCAGGGGACACCTTGGGGACACCCAGGGGACACTTTGGGGACACCCTGGGGACACCTTGGGGACACTTTGGGGACACCCTGGGGACACTTTGGGGACACCCTGGGGACACCCCAACACCCCCACACCCTGAGCACACATGAAGGACACGCCCCACTCCAAACACACACCAAGGACACGTTGGGGACGCTTTGGGGACACATTAGGGACACCGTGGGGACACGCTGGGGACACCTCGGGGACACCCAAGGGACACCCTGGGGACACCTTGGGGACACCCTGGGGACACTGAGGTCCCGGCTCACCCGGGCCCGCAGCTGGCACTGCCGCAGGCGGCACTTCTGGCGGATCTTGTTGGGGCCCCCGAATTTCTTCATGTCGCGACAGAAGTCGCACTGCCCGCAGTCCTCGGGGCGCCGGCACGCCTCGCACTCGCCGCACATGCGGGCGGAGCGCTTGATCTGCGGGGGGACAGCCCCAAAATGGGGTCAGGCACCCCGGAAAGGGGGTCAGGCACCCCAAAAAGGGGGTCAGGCACCCCGAAAAGGGGGTCAGGTACCCCGAAAATGGGGTCAGGCACCCTGAAAAGGGGGTCAGGCACCTCAAAAAGGGGGTCAGGCACCCTGAAAAGGGGGTCAGGCACCCCAAAAATGGGGTCAGGCACCATGAAAAGGGGGTCAGGCACCCCAAAAATGGGGTCAGGCACCTCGGAAAGGGGGTCAGGCACCCCGAAAAGGGGGTCAGGCACCTCGGAAAGGGGGTCAGGCACCCCGAAAAGGGGGTCAGGCACCCCGAAAATGGGGTAAGCACCCTGAAAATGGGGTCAAAACCCCGAAAATGGGGTCAGGCATCCCAAAAAGGGGGTGAGGCACCCTGAAAAGGAGGTCAGGTACCTCAAAAACAGGATCAGGCAACCTGAAAATGGGGTCAGGCACCCCAAAAATGGGGTCAAAAACCCTGAAAAGGGGGTCAGGCACCCCTTTTTTGGGGTCTCCTTTTGTGGGGTGCCCACCTTTCTTGGGGTCTGCCCTTGTGGGGTCTCCCCTTTTTGGGGTCTCTCCTTTTTTGGGGTCCCCCATTTTTGGGGTCTCCCCTTTTTTGGAGTTCCCCCCTTTGCGGGGTCTCCCTTTGTGGAGTTCCCCCCTTTTTTTGGGGTTCCCCCTTTTTTTGGGGTCCCCCCTTTTTCAGGGTCTCCCTTTTTTGGGGTCTCCCTTTTTTGGGGTCTCCCTTTTTTGGGGTCCCCCCTTTTTTTGGGGTTCCCCTTTTTTTTGGGGTCTCCCCTTTTTCAGGGTCTCCCTTTTTTGGGGTCTCCCTTTTTTGGGGTGCCCACCTTGGCAGCCCGGCCCTGCTCCAGCTCCTGCCCCTTGGCTCCCTCGTGCTCCTTCTCCCGCCACTTCTTGTGCCGGTACCGGATCTCCAGGGAGGGGTCCTTCTCTGGGGGGGGGTCACAGAGAGGGGTCAGGGAGACCCCCACCCACCCCAGCCCTGACCCCTCAAATCGTGACCCCCACCCTGTCCAGGACCCCCAAAATCAGACTCAAGTGTCTGAGAGCCTCCCAAAAAAACCACCCAGACCCCTCCCAAAAAAAACACCCAGACCCCCCCCAAAAAAACCACCCAGACCCCCCCCCAAAAAAAAAAACACCTGAACACCCCCAAAGCCCCTCCAATGCCCCTCAAAGCCCCCCCAGAGTCCCCCAAAGCCCCTCCAAAGACACCCAAAGCCCCCAAAGCCCCACCAGAGCCCCTCAAAGACCCCCCAGCGCCCTCCCAAAGCCCCCCAAACTCCTCCCAGAGCCCCTCCAGAGCCCCCCAGAGCCCCTCAAACCCCACCAAAGCCCCCCCAGAGCTCCTCCAAGCCCCCCAAAGCCCCTTCAGTGCCCCTCCAGAGCCCCCCAAAGCCCCTCAAGGCCCCCCAAAGCTCCTCCAGAGCCCCCCAAAGCCCCTCAAAGCCCCCCAAAGCTCCTCCAGAGCCCCTCAAAGACCCCCCAGCGCCCCCCCAGAGCCCCTCAAAGCCCCTCAAAGACCCCCCAAAGGCCCCCCGGAGCTCCCCAGCCCCTCTCACCGCAGCACTGCCGGCAGTACCACCCCAACATGGGCTCCCAGAGCCCCCCCAGAGTCCCTCAAACCCCTCCCAGAGCCCCCCAAAAGCCCCTCAAACCCCCCCAGAGCCCCCCTCACCGCGGCACTGGCGGCAGTACCACTCCCGGATGGCCTTGGCCATGCGCTCGGTGATGTTGATGCAATCGCCATGGAACCACTCGTTGCAGTTGTCGCAGCCGCTGCGGGGCGACACCGAGACCCCTCAGCCCGGGCAGCCCCTCCCCAGCTTCAAGGGACCCCCCCTCCTCCAACACCCCCCACAGGGGCAGAAACAACCCGGGGACAGGGACGCCCCCTCCCCAGCTCCCACCCTGAGAGGCACCCGGGACCCCCAGCCCTGTGTCACCCAGCCCTCTGCAGCCCCCTCAGATCTGCTGCGACCCCCCCAGCGCCCCCACATCCTGAAGCACTTGAGGACCCCCCCCCCCAGAGCCCCCCTCACGCCCTGAAGCAGCTGCAGACCCCCAGACCCCCCCTTAAATCCTGAAGCAGTTTCGGACCCCAAGCCCCCCGTTCTCACCTCAAATCCTGACCCAGCTGCAGACCCCGCTCCCCCCGTTCTCACCTCAAATCCTGAAGCAGTTTCGGACCCCGCTCCCCCCCTTCTCACCTCAAATCCTGAAGCAGTTTCGGACCCCAAGCCCCCCGTTCTCACCTCAAATCCTGACCCAGCTGCAGACCCCGACCCCTCAGTTCCCCCCTCACGTCCTGAAGCACCTGCAGACCCCCAGACCCCCCCCTCAAATCCTGAAGCAGTTTCGGACCCCAAGCCCCCCATTCCCCCCTCAAATCCCGACCCAGCCGCAGACCCCGACCCCCTCAGTTCCCCCCTCACGTCCTGAAGCAGTCTCGGACCCCGCTCCCCCCCGGTGCCCCCTCACATCATGAAGCAGTTGATGTCCGGCTTGCGGCACACGCAATAAACCGGCGCGTTCTCCTCCCCGCCCGGGGCCGCCTCCGCGTCCGAGAATTCGCTGTCCTGAGGGGGGGGTAACGGCGGGGAGGGAGGTGTCAGGGCTTGGGGGGTCACCCAGACGCCCTGCCCGCCCCTCGGCCCCCTCGCCCCGCACCGCAGAGCCGCCAGAGCCCTCACAAACACCCGGTTCCCCCCTCACCATCGCTGCCGCCGCCACCGAGGGACGCTCCGGGCTAGGCCCAACAGCGGCCGGAAGCGGGGGCGTGTCCAACTTCCGCTTCCGGAGAACGGTGTTACGGCCCACAGCATGGCGGCGGCCAGTGAGAGCAACGGCGGCGGCAGCAGGGGGCCGCCATGTTTGCGGGAGGTATCACCCGCCCTCACAAAAAGACACCTGAGAGACAGCAAGGGTGGCGGAACGTTTATTGGGGACACGGGGGACATCGGGGACATGAGGGAGGCCTGAGGGGACATGGGGGGACCTAGAGGGGCATGGGGGACATTAGGGACACAGGAGGGATGTGCGGGACACTGGGGACATGGGGAGACCTGAGGGGACATGGGGGGGCATGGAGGGACATGAGGGGACATTGGGGACATCGGGGACATGAGGGGACATTGGGGACATTGGGGACATGAGGGGACATTGGGGACATCGGGGACATGAGGGGACATGAGGGGACATTGGGGACATTGGGGACATTGGGGACATGAGGGGACATCGGGGACATGAGGAGACCTGAGGGGACATTGGGGACATCGGGGACATGAGGGGACATTGGGGACATCGGGGACATGAGGGGACATCAGGGACATGAGGAGACCTGAGGGGACATTGGGGACATCGGGGACATGAGGGGACATCAGGGACATGAGGGGACATTGGGGACACTGGTGAACATGGGGAGGATGGGAGGAACTTGAGCAGACTTGGGGACCTGAGGGGGACATGGCAGGGAGGACAACGGGGAATTGGGGGACACGAGAGGACACAGAGGTGCCACACAGGTGCCACAGGTGTCACAGAGGTGTCACAGGTGTCCCATGGGCTGTGTCCGTCTTGTCCCCCGTCACTCTGGCTGAGACTCCAGGGAGCGCTGCAGCTGCTGCAGCTCCTCTGCCAACCTGGGGGCGGGGCCAGAGAAGGGGTGGGGCCAGAGGTGGGCGGGGCCTCAAGCGGCTCAGGTGACTTGAGGGCCACACCTGTTCCACACCTCTCCTGGGGGTGTCACACACCTGTCCCCAAGGGTCACACACCTGTCCCCAAGGGTCACACACCTGTCCCAGGGGTCACACACCTGTCCTTGGGGTGTCACACACCTGTCCCCAAGGGTCACACACCTGTCCCAGGGGTCACACACCTGTCCTTGGGGGGTCACACACCTGTCCCAAGGGTCACACACCTGTCCCAGGGGTCACACACCTGTCCCCAAGGGTCACACACCTGTCTTTGGGGGGTCACACACCTGTCCTTGGGGGTTCACACACCTGTCCCAAGGGTCACACACCTGTCCCAGGGGTCACACACCTGTCCTTGGGGGGTCACACACCTGTACCAAGGGTCACACACCTGTCCCAGGGGTCACACACCTGTCCCCAGGGGTCACACACCTGTCCCCAAGGGTCACACACCTGTCCTTGGGGGTTCACACACCTGTCCCCAGGGGTCACACACCTGTCCTTGGGGTGTCACACACCTGTCCCCAAGGGTCACACACCTGTCCTTGGGGGGTCACACACCAGTCCCCAAGGGTCACACACCTGTTCCAAGGGTCACACACCTGTCCTTGGGGGGTCACACACCTGTCCCAAGGGTCACACACCTGTCCCCAAGGGTCACACACCTGTCCCGGTGCTGCAGGGCCAGCTGCTTCTGGCCGAGCTCCATCTCCAGCCGTCGCTCCGCCGCCTCCTGGCCCTGCTGCACCAATCGGCTGCAAGAATGGGGGTTAGGGGGTGGGGACAGGCCTGAGTGGGTGGGGTCACCTTTGAGGGGGCGGGGCCGGAGCTGGGCACTCACCTGGTCACAGCTGCCTGCGGGCCCAGCTGCTCCTCGATGTCCATCAAACAGCGCTCTGGGCAAGGGGGGGACACTGCTCAGCCCAAGGGGACACACCTGGCCTGGGGGGGGGCTCAGGTGTCCAGGGGGGCCACTCAGGGGCTTGTGGGAGAGGGGCTCAGGTGGCCAAGGGTCAGCCAGGTGTTCCATGGGAGGACTCAGGGGGTCACTCAGGTGTCAGGAGGGACACTCGGGTGCTTGAGGGGGGTCCTGGGGGGGTCACTCAGGTGTCAGGGACTCACCCCAGCTCAGCCACTTCTCCTCCACCTTCTCCAGGTGCGCCAGTTCAGCCTCCAGGTGGGCTGGAGCCTGTGAGGGGACATGGGTGGGAGGGATCCCAGGGTGTGTGAGGGCACCCAGGTGTGTGTGGGACCCCCCAGGTGTGTGTGGGACCCCCCCAGGTGTGTGAGGGACCCCAGCCCGAGGCTCACGTGCGTGTAATGCAGGTGCTTGTGCTCCTCCATGATGGCCTTGAGCTGCTGGCAGTACTGCCGCCTGTGGGGAGGGGGACATGGGGTGGAGGGGGTGACACGGTGGTCACATGACCTGTGTGGGTCACCTGGTGCCACCCCCAACCTCACCTGTGTCCCCCAGCCTCACCTCTGTTCCCGGCGCAGGTGTTGCAGCTCCTCCAACTTCTGCTCTGCCCCTTCCAGGTCCTGGTGCTGCTCCAGGAGGAGCCCGCAGCTCCTGGGGGGGGGGGTCAGGGGGCACCAGGTGTGTTTGGGAGGCGGGGTCAGAGGTCACGTGGGCACAGGTGAAGTTGGAAAGGGTCACAGGTGTTCCCACTCACCTCTGACCTTTGGCCTCCACCTCCTTCCTCTGCAGCAGCGCTCTCTGCAGTGACTCTGGGGGGTCGGGGGGTCACAAGGGTTGGGGTCAGGGTGTCAGGGGGTCAGGGAGAGGTCGGGGGGGTCACAGGGGTCGGGGGTGTCACAGGGTTCAGGGGGTCCCTCTGTGGGGGGGACACAGTCGGGGTCACCCCCTCTGGGGGAGTCAGGAGGGGCCACAAGGGTCAGGGGGATCAGGAAGGGTCAGAGGGGTTGGGGGGCATCAGGGGAGGGTTTGCGGGGTCCCCAAAGACCCCAGGGCCCCCTGGGCTCACCCTGCACCTGCTGGTAGGACCTGTCCAGTGCCTCCTTGCGCTGCTCCACTGTGGGGAGGGGGAGGTGAGCTCAGAGCCCTGTGTTCCCCCCACAAAACCCCCAGGATCCCCACACACCGCCCAGAGACCCCACAGAGCCCCCAGGGTCCCTACACACCACCCAGAGACCCCACAGACCCCTCTGTGTGTGCCCCCACCCCCCTCGGTGTCCCCCTCCAGACCCCTCAGGGATTTCCCCCAGCCTCTCATTGTCCCCCCTCAGGTGACTCACGCTGCTCCAGGTGCTGGCGCAACCCCTCACAGTAGCCCTGTGCCTTCAGCAGCTCCTCCGCCGCGGCCTGACGGACTGCGGGACACGGTGGGACAGACAGAGGGACGTGTGGGACGCGCAGGGGGACGTGGCAGGCACACGTGTGGGGGGACACGGGGACCCTCACGCTCACCTCTCTGCATGCTGTGGACCTGCCTCAGCAGCGAGATGTCCCCAGAGGGACCCGAGGGGGGAACAGGGCGGGACACGGGGGCGCTGCGCCTCTCGGGGACACCTGGGAGCACCTGGTCCCTGGGGCGGGGGGACACGGGGACGCACGGTGGTCTCGGGGGGTCTCGGCCGTGGAGCCCCTCGCTGCGTGGGTCCATCACTGCAGCCTGGAGGGACACGGTGGGGTGATGATGGTGGACGCTGGCTTGTCCCCTCCTGTCGCCTTGTGATCCTCTTCATTCCCCTTTTCCCGCCCGCAACCCCACATTTGCTGTCATGTTTCAACCATTTATCCCTTACTCTTTTCTCTCTCTTCCCAGTTCCCCCCATTTCGGTCACCTCTTACTTCCAGTTCCTGCCACCTCTGTCCCTTCCATTTCTGTCCCTCCTTTCCCTCTCCAGTCCTTTCCCCTCTTGCTCCATTTTCTGTCACCAGCACCTTCTTTCCGGTCCCCTTATAACGCTTCACCTCCCTTGTGTCCTTACACTTCATCCCTTTTCAGCCCCCATTTCCCCTCACCTTTTTTCTGAAGCTTTGTCAGCTTATTTTCTTCCCATTCCCTCAGGTTTTCCTGCCCTCTTCCCCTCAGGTTTTCCTGCCCTCTTCCCCTCACGTTTTCCCGCTCTTTTTCCCCCTCACGTTTTCCCGCTCTTTTTCCCCTAACGTTTTCCTGCTCTTTTTCCCCTCACGTTTTCCCGCTCTTTTTCCCCTCACGTTTTCCCGCTCTTTTTCCCCCTCACGTTTTCCCGCTCTTTTTCCCCCTCACGTTTTCCCGCTCTTTTTCCCCCTCACGTTTTCCCGCTCTTTTCCCCCCTCATGTTCCTGCCTTTTTCCCTAATTTTCCCCACCCTTCCCCCTCATGTTTTCCTGTCTTTTCCCCCTCACATTTTCACACCATTTCCCTTCTATTTTCCCATTTTTTTGCCTTCATGTTTCCCCACCTTTTTCCCCTCATGTTTTCCCACCCTTTTCTCTCACACTTTTCCACCTTTCCCCCTCACATCTTCCCACCATTTTCTATCCACTCTTACCCCTAATTTTTGTCCCCTTTTCCAGCTGTTTCTGCCCTTTCCTGATGCCATCCTCTGTCCCCTTTCCACCCTCAGCCTGTCACTCCTTCCAGCATATTCTCTTCCCTCTTTTCTGCTCCCTTTCCCATCTATTTTTGCCCTCTATTTCTTGTCACCTCTTCCAGCCTTTCCTGTCACATTTTCCCACCATTTTCCCCACTGATTTCCATCCCCTCCTCCCTCTCTTTCCTGCCCCATTTTCCCTCTTTTCTGTCTGCTCTTACCCACCTTCTCTTTCAGGTTTCCACCCCATTTCCTCTCCTGCATTCCCTTCATTTTTGGTTGTTTTCACCTTCTCAGTCCCGTCTCCTCTCCGCTCTTCCTTCTTCCCTTCACCCCTCAGGCCATGTCCCTGCCACCCCCTCACCCCTCAGGCCGTGTTCCCGTCCCCTTGTCCCCTCACCCTTCAGGCCGTGTCCCCTCATCCCCCAGTGCCCCCGGACTCAGGACTCTCCCCGGGGTCTCAGCGTTTATTGTCAGCCCTCGGGCTCGGGCGCCTCAGGGCGCGCGGGCGCGGCACAGAACGGTGCCGGGTAGCGGATGAAGAGCCAGTCCTCCTCCTTCTTGAGCCAGCGCAGCAGCTTGGTCAGCACGGCGATGGCGCCCGCCTTGGTCACCAGAGGGCTGAAGCAGCTGTAGAGCTCAAACTTGCTGGTCACCTGTGGGGAGCCACGCCTGTCAGCGCTGGGACCGACTGAGGGCACTGCCAGTGAGTGTCCTGTTAATTCTGGGGTTTAGTGATCATACAGTGAGCATTCTGTTAACTGTGGGGTTTACTGATGGCACTGAGCATCCCATTAATTGTGTGATTTACTGATGGCACTGCCAGTGAGTGTCCTGTTAGTTGTGGGATCTACTGATCACACTGCCAGTGAGAATTCTGTTAATTGTGGGATTTACTGATGTCACTGCCAGTGAGAATTCCATTAATAATGGGATTTACTGATGTCACTGCCAGTGAGTGTCCTGTTAATTGTGGCGTTTACTGCTCACACTAACAGTGAGTGTACTGTTAACTGTGGTATCTACTGATCACACTGCCAGTGAGAATTCTGTTAATTGTGGGGTTTGCTGATGCCACTGTCAGTGAGAATTCCATTAATTGTGGGATTTACTGATGTCACTGCCAATGACTGTCCTGTTAATTGTGGGATCTACCGACACCACCAGCAGCCAGTGACCCCCATTAGCTCTGGAATCTTCTGGGTCCCGCTGCCTGGGCCCCACTGACCACACACCCCGGACCCTCCTGACGGAGCCGCTCCCCGCTAACCGCGGGCCCCGCTGGTGGCTCCGCTCACCCAGGCCAGCAGCGTTTCCTTCTCAGCTACGTGGTAGAGCAGGCGCAGGGGCCGGTGCGGGCTGTGCACACGGCTGTGCAGGTAGTGGTACAGGTCGAAGAGCCGGTGCTGCTCCTCCTCGCTGGTGTAGGGCTCCTCCAGCTCGGGGCTGCGGCCAGCCAGGGAGAGAGTGGAGGGACACGGGCGTCAGGTGTGAGCATCGGGGACACCACCGCTTCTCCAGGCTCCCCTCCAACCCTATCCCCGCACCTGGTGAACTGCGGCAGCTGCTGCATCTCCTCCGGCCCCTCCAAAGGCTTGTAGAGGAAGTGCCGGAGCTCGGGGGCGCCGGGGCGGGAGGGGCCGTACCCCGCTCCCCCTCGCACGGCCGCCGCCAGCTCGGCCAGCCAGCCCTGCGCCCGCAGCGTGTCCTCCAGCTGCCGCCGGCAAGCCGCCGCAGCATAGAAACCCTCCCGCTCCGTGGACAGCAGGATCAGCCTCACGCCCTCCTCCCCCTCCTCCTCCTCCTCTTCTTCCTCGCCCAGCCGCGCCGCGTAAGCGTAGAAATACCCGTCGGGGTTGAAGCGGGGCAAACACACGGGGGTCCACACCTCGCCCGCCCCCGCGCCGGCCCCGCCGCCCAGCAGGTTGAGCAGCAGGTGGAGGTCGCTGGCGCAGAGCCGCCCGCCCTCGGCCAGCGCCCGCTGCCGCGCCGCCGTCACCAGGCGGCCCCGGGCCGCCAGCACGGCCAGGGCGGGCGCGGGGCGGGCGGCGGCGGCGGCGCGGCGCAGAGCCCCGGAGACGGCGCGGCGGAGCCCCCCGGGCAGGGGCAGGCAGCGGGCGGCTCCCAGCAGCAGCCGCCCGTCGGCAGCGGCCCCGCAGAGCAGCCGGTCCAGCACGGCCTCGGCGCCCGCCAGCAGCCGGCGGAGGTCGAAGCCGCGGCGCCGAGCGAAGACGCGGGCGATGCCGCCGCGGGTCAGCAGCGACAGGATCTGCTCGTGCACGAAGGCCAGCTCCCGCCGCAGCTGCGCCGCCGACTGCCGCGTGCGGGACACCGACACCAGCAGCAGCGGGCCCCGCTGCTCGAACACCAGCGTGCGGTCCTCTGCGGGGTGGAGAAAGAGAAAGAGAGAGAGAGAGAGGAGACGCGGCGGTCACACGGCGTGGGGAGGACACGGAAGGACTCGAGGGGACAGTTGGTTTGGGGGCGGCCGGGTGTACCTTGATGAGTGTTGTTTTGGGGTGTGTGTTTTTGGAGAGTGGCTGTACCGAGGTGGGTTTTTTGGGGGGAGAGTGGCAAGACCCAGGAAGAGGTTTGGGGGCAAAGAGGGTTTTTGAGGGGGCTGGTTGTACCCTGTGCACGCTGATTTGGTGGATTCAGCTGTACCTGCAGGAGGTGGCTTTGGGGGTGGGATGCTGTGTTTGGAGGGGGCTGCTTTGAGCAGGGATGGCTGGACCCTGTGGGGGGCTGTTTCAGGGCTGTGTGGAGCTGTGCAGGTTTGGGGTCACCCATGGGCGTGTCTGTGTAAATCTGGGGGTTCCCCCTCCATCCATCCCCGCCCTGCTGGCCCCGTACCGGAGCAGATGGCGCGGATGGCGTTGCCGCCGCTCTGGATGAAGGACACCAGGGCCATCATGACGCCCATGGTGGCCGCCAGAGCCTCCTCGTTGCCGTGCCGGGAGTAGATCGGCTTCCCGGCCTCGCTGAGCACGAACACGTGCTTGCGCCGCGCCCCGCCAGCCTGCCGCCGCCACGTCCTCGTCCGCGCCGCGCCGCCCGCCCGGGCCCGACGTGGCCGCCGCCGCCGTCACCGCCGCCGTCACCTCCTCCTCTTCCTCACCGGGGTGACATGCTGGGGATGTCACTGCTGCTGTGACCTCCTCCTCTTCCTCACCGGGGTGACACGCTGGGGATGTCACCGCTGCTGTCACCTCCTCCTCTTCCTCACCGGGGTGACACGCTGGGGATGTCACTGCTGCTGTGACCTCCTCCTCTTCCTCACCGGGGTGACACGCCGAGGATGTCACCGCTGCTGTGACCTCCTCCTCTTCCTCACCGGGGTGACACAGTTGGGATGTCACCGCTGCTGTCACGTCCTCGTCACCCCCCACAGGAGGATGTGCTGGGGATGTTGCTGCCGTGGTTGTCTCCTCCTCATTGGGTTGAATGCTTGGGGATGTCACCGCCGCTGTCACCGCTGTGGTCACCTCCTCCTCCTCACCCCCAAGTGGGGGACACCCCAGGGATGTCACCGCTGTGGTCACCTCCTCCTCCTCCTCCTCTTCACCGGGATGGCAGCCCTGGGACGTTGTGGCTGCTTCTGCTGTCACTGCTGCCACCACATCCTCACCACCCCTGCCACACGGCCCACCTTGGGGTGTCACTGCCACTTCCTCCTCCTCACTGGGGTGGCACCCCAGGGACATCGTGGCTGTCACCACTGCTGCCACCTCCTTGTCCTCCTCCTCACTCCCAGCAGGGTGACACAGGGATGATGGCACGGCTGCCACATCTTCCTCCTCATCCTGCCCGCTGTGGTGACACCTTGGGGACTCTGTGTCCGCTGTCCTCGCTGGGTCCATCTCTGCCACACCTGCGACCAGCAGGGGGCGCCGGGGTGGTGCCTGCACACCTGAGCAGCCCCGCCCTGCCCCACCCTGCCCTCAGCAAGGGCGGGGTCAGTGCTCCTGGGCGCTGCCACCGCTGTGCACCTGTAGGGGAGGTGGGGTGGGCTCACTAGGGGCGTGGCTCCACAGGCCACGCCCAACACATACCACACCTTATGGCTGCACCTCCAGCCCCACCCAGTAGCCCCCAGCCCTGGTGGTCTTCCACTTAGGCCACGCCTACCGATAGCAAACCACGCCCACAGAGCCGCACCCGGCACGTGCCTCTCTGGCCACGCCCCTACAGTGAAACCACGCCCACCAGCGCCAAACCCCGCCCCCAAGTATGTTAGCTCCGCCCCTTAAAAGACCCGCCCTCCGTCGCGATCGCCCCCCGGCCGCCCCCTCCCTAATCGGCCCCCGCGCTGGCCCCGCCCCCAGACGTGCCCGCCCCCTCTGGCCCCGCCCCCGCCCCGCGCGCGCTCACCGGCCGCGCTCCCGCTCCCGCCGCCACCGCCGCTTCCGGGGCCGCCGCGCCGCGCGCCCCGTGACGTCACCGCGCCGCCGCAACCGCCAATCACCGCGCGGCGCGGAGGAAGGGGGCGCGGCCGCCGCGCGCCGACCAATCAGCGGGCGCGGGGCGGAGCCTCAGGGGTGACGCCCCTTTTGGCGGGTTCTCCCGCTCCACCCCCTTCCCTCATGACTCTCTGTGACGTCACACGGCGGGAATGGGGGGACCGCAGCCTCGTGCCGAGGGGCGGGGCCAGAGGGACCCCCTATAGCGGCTATAGGAGCCTGGCCCCGCCCCCGCGGGCCCCCAAGGGCCATAGGGGACCCCCCAAGGGCCTGAATGTCTCTGGGGGCACCCGAGGGGCTGCGTGACCCCTCCCCCACGGCCGCAAGGGGCCTTTAGGGCCTCCCCGATGAGCTCCAGGAGCCAGAGCCAGGCCAGCGCTGCTTTAGGGGACCCCAGAAGTTCTATAGACACCCCTCCAAGAGCTTTAGCGGACTCGTGAAGGGACTGTAGGCTCCATAAGGACCCCCCAGATCTGCACAGCGGCTCTGGTGGGCGCTCACAGAGGCTCTGTAGGGTCTATAGAGCCCCCCCAGACACGCTGCAGAGGCAATGGGGACCCCAAGAAGCCCCAAAGAGCCCCTCCAGTGTCTATAGGGACCCACCAAGAGCCCCCCCAAAGTGCCACAGGGATTTCCCAGGGGAGCTTCAGGCCCCCACCTCGGGTCCAGCCCAGGGGCAGGGCCCCAGCGGGGGGCGGAGCCTGGGGGGCCAGAAAACCCCCCAGGCCCCCTCTGCGCCCCACACACCTGAGACCCCCCAGCCCTTCCCCAGGACCCCGATGGCACCTCCACCGCCCCCCGGCCACCTCAGCCTGGCCCGCGGGGTCCAGGTGAGAGGGGGGGGGACGCAGGTGGCTGGGAGGGGCAGGGGGGGGGCACAGCCCGGAGCTCAGGGGGCCGCGGGCATCCGGGGCGGGGCGGGGGCCCGAGAGCGGCCGCGGCACTTCCTGCCCCCGGAAAGGGGAAGTGAAAGAAGGGACCCGGCTGGCCGAGGGGGACCCGGAGAGGTCGGGGGGACTCGGGAGCTCCGGCAGCCCCCATCTGGGGGGCCGCAGGTGACCCCCCGCCTCCCCAGCCCCCCCTGTACCAGGACGCCCTCGCCCGCCGTGCCCTGCGGCCAGCGCTGCTCAGGTGAGTACGGGGACAGGTAACCCAGGCCAGGTGACCCGGCCAGGTGTCCCTTCCCTCCCCTGCCCCCCCCCAACTCCACCTCAGGAGCGTTTCGGTGCCGGCCGAGCCCCCCGCGCCCCCCGCCATGGATGTCACCTACGCCGTGGTCAACAAGCCCCGCCGGGGGGGTGGGGCCTCGGGGAGAGGCCCCTCCCCCTTGGGCAGAGACCACGCCCCTTTCGGACGAGACTCCGCCCCCTCGGGCACGTGCTCGCTGCCGGGCAGCCCCGTGCGCCGCCCCTCCCCCAGCCCGGCAGGTGAGTGGGGGGGTGTGGGGGGGTTTGGGGGGCTCAGGGGTCCCCAGGACCGATCATTCTGACCCTGTCCCCCCTCCCCAGGCTCCCCCAGACCCATGGACGGCGCCTACGAGGTCGTGACCCCCCCTGCGGACCCCGGCAGCGGCCCCACCCTCGGTGAGCACGGGGGTCTCTGGTGTCCTGAGAGGGTCTCGGTGTCTGGGAGGGGTTTGGGGGGGCCCTGGTGTCCAGGGGGGTTCAGGGGGGACAGCCTTGCCCAGCCCCCCCCTCACCGACCCCCTGCTCCCCCCACCCAGGGTTTAACTTCCGCATCGGGAAGCCCAAAGGGCCGCGGGACCCCCCGGCCGAGTGGTCCCAGGTATGAGGGGGGGGCCGGACCCCTGGGACCCCCCCACAGAGCAGAGGCTGCAGCAGAACCTGGCAAATCCTCACAGAGCCTGACAGAGAGAAAAAACCCATTTATTACAACAAATAAAAACCCATTCTGAGAGACCCCCGCCGTGCCTGGGGGAGCGCAGAGAGCTCTCTGCTGCCGGGGTGGTCTCAGGTGTCCAGGTGGGTCCCACCTTGGTGGGAGGGAGGCTCTCCAGGTGCTCAGGGAGGGGCCCTGGGGGGCTCAGGTGGCGCTGAGCAGGCGGCGCTTGGGGGCCGTGGCCGTGTACGGGTGCCAGCGCCACTCCACGTCGGCCGCGTCCCCCTGCTCCAGGGTGCCCAGGCGGATCAGGTAGGCTGAGGGGGGGACACACAGGGGGGAGATTGGGACATTTGGGGACACACATGGAGAGCCTTTTAGGCCTGTTGGGGACAGTAGGGGACACTCACGCCTCAGCTGGAACCGCGGTCCCACCTCCTCCAGCTCCACCGTCCGGCCCCGGCGCCGGTACACGTGGTTCCTGTGTGTGGGGAGGGCAGGGTGGGCTCAGAGGGGTGTCCACTTCAGGGGGGGGGTCTGGCTGTGTCCCCTTGTCCCCTCACGTGTCACCCACCGCACTAAAATGACGTCATCCTCGTTGGCGAAGGTCACCACGCGGCGGCTGTCGGGGCGGGGCACGGGGAACAGGTGCTTCAGGATGGTGCCGACCTAAGGGGAGGGGGCACACCTGGGGTCACCCCACCCTTGTTCCTCCCCACAGTGTCCCCATTTCCTCCCCCAGGTACCCCCCAGTGTCCCCTCACAGCCCCCCAAGTGTGTGTCCCCCCCACAAGCTGTACCCTTTTTCCAAGAGTGGAGTCCAGACGCAGCAGCAGCAGGTGGGGGGCGGCCAGCGGGGCCCCCCCGAGCCCCCCGACCTCCTGGCGCAGCACGGCCCCGCTCAGGGTGAAATGGGCCGTGGGGCCGTGCGGCAGGTGGGACACGGTCAGCCCGTCTGGGGGGGGAAGGGGTGGGGCTTGGGTCAGGACACGCCCCTCAAACAGGCCACACCCCCTCGGGGTTAACTCCACCCTGTGGGGGTGGGGCTTTATTGGGACACGCCCCTGACAGGCCACACCCCCTTAGGGTTAACTCCACCCCGTGGGGGTGGGGCTTGATTGGGACATGCCCCTCTGACAGACCACACCCCCTTGGGGTTAACTCCACCCTGTGGGGGTGGGGCTTGATTGGGACACGCCCCTCAAAAAGACCACACCCCCTTGGGGTTCATATCACCTGGGGGTGGGGCTTTATTGGGACACACCCCTCTGACAGGCCACACCCCCTTGGGGTTAACTCCACCCTGTGGGGGTGGGGCTTCATTGGGACACACCCCTCTGACAGGCCACACCCCCTCGGGGTTCATATCATCTAGGGGTGGGGCTTTATTGGGACACGCCCCTCTAACAGGCCACACCCCCTGGGGTTAACTCCACCCCCTCCCTTCATCCCCACCTCCTCCAAGGAGAGACCCCACCAAGGGTCCCCCAAACTGGGGGAAAGGTGAGCATAGGGACCCCCAAATTGAGGAGAGGGACCCCACAAACTCTGGGGGAGAGACCCCCAAATCAGGGGGAACGGTGGGGAGAGGAACCCCCAAACCCAGGCTGTGTGGGACCCCCGGATCCGCCCCCAGCCCCATCCCGGCCGCCCCCGAGCGCGGCACTGACCGGGCCGGCCGCGCGTCTCGTGCAGCACCAGCAGGTCGGTGACGCCGGCGGCCCGGCAGGCGCCCACCAGAGCGCCCAGCTCGGCGCGGCCCCGGTTCATCCGGCGCGCCCCCGGCAGCAGCAGGCACAGCTCCTGGGGGCGGGGACACGGGGCGGGGTCGGCGGGTGCCACGCCCCCTCGGTGTCACCCCCCTGTGTCCCCCCAGCACGGGGTGACACTGTGACTCATCCCTGGCCCCGCCCCTTTTCCCAAATTAGGGTTGCTGGCAGCCACGCCCACATTCAGACCACACCCACACAAACCCCTCCCACTCCCAGAGGCTTTGCCCTCAAGGGGTGGGGCCAAACAAGCCCCTCCCACTGCCCAGCCACACCCATGCAAAGCCCCACCCCTGACTGAAGCCACACCCACCCCAGGGCCACACCCAACTCGGGCCATGCCCAGAACCATCCAAACCCACTCCACGCCACGCCCAAATTTGGCCCCACCCATCCCAGGCCACACCCAAACCTGACCACACCCAGCCCAGACCACACCCAAACATGGCCACGCCCACCTGAGCCCCACCCAGCTTGGGCCACACCCCCAAACCAGCCCCACCCACCCCAGTCACACCCAGGACAGACTACGCCCACCCCAAAGCCCCACCCAGCTCAGGCCACACCCAACCCCGGCCACGCCCACCTTGGCGAAGAGCCGCAGGCGGGAGCTGGGGTCGCGAGACGTCGTCACCATCACCTTGGGGGGCTCCAGCCCCGCCCACCTGTACTCATCATCCTGGCTGTCACCTGTCCCTGGGGGTGGGGCTATGTCAGGCCACGCCCCCACAACCACAGCCCCACCCACTGCAGCCACACCCACCCCAGGGGTCAAGATTTAGGGGGGATTTTGGGGGGAAAATGCATTTAATTCCCATTTTCGGGAATTTGTGGCTCATGAGGGGAGTCAGGCCCAGACTGTGGCTGCAACCTCCACCAGGCATTTTGGGCTGAATTTTATCTTATTTGAGGAATTTAAAAAAACCCACATGGAATTTGGGGAAACGTGTGAAGTTCCATCCTGAGGCTGCAGCCAGCCTCTCGTTTTTCAGCTCATTTTTGGGGGCTGCCTCCCTCCAGCTCCAGAATTTCCCCTTCCCCGTTTTGGGATCCAGCTCAGCATTCAAGGGTCTTTCCCCTGGGTTTGGAGGTTCCAGTCTCCCCGAGTTTGGGGGTCCCTCTCCCCACCTTTCCCCCCAATTTGGGGGTCCCTCTCCCCGCCCTCCCCCCGGATTTGGGGGTCTCTCTCACCCCCCGGTGCCTCGAAGTCGAACTCGAGCTCCTTCTGCAGGGCCAGCGCCTCGTGCCGCAGCTCCGTGGGCAGCAGCCGATTCTCTGGGTGGGGGGAGAGAAACAGGGGGGGGGCTCAGACAGGACCCCCAACCCTCCCCAGCCCTAAAAAAGGCCCCCAGCCCCAAATAAACCCCCAGCCTCCCCTCTTAATTCCTCTTTAACAACTTAAAATAACCCTCAATCCCTTTCAACTCCTCTCCATCCCCCCAAACTCTGCTTAACTCCTCAAATCTCTTTTGCTGCCCCCACCCCTTTTCCATACTGCTGGAATATCTCCTAACGTCCCCCAAACCCCCTGTAACCACCCCAAAACTCCTCCCAGCCCCTCTGTGACCCCTCCCGCTGCCCTTTTTCCTCCTCTCCCGGTCGTTCTCCCGTCCCCGTGTCCCGGTACCGTCGAGCGCCCGCCGCAGGCTCTCCCTGCGCTCCCGCTGCCGCTGCTGCTGCTGCTCCCTCGCCCGGCGCTGCAGGTACTCCCGGCGCTCCCGGGCCTGGCGCCGCAGCTGCCACACGGGACGGACGGAGGTGACACCGGCGGGGACACACACGAGGGGACATGTGTGGGGACATGTGTGGGGACATGGCGGGGGGGAGCGCCCGTTGTGAGGGGCATGAAGAGATGAGAGGATGAACAAGGGAGCGACGTAAAGGGGAGGTCGGGGTGGCTACGGAGGGATGGGGGACACTGCGGGGACACCGCGGGGACACGAGACCCCAAGACCCCCCGGCCCCCCTCACCATGGCCGCTCCGCTTCGCGCCGCTCCACACGCGCCGGCACCTCCCAGCACCGCCGCCTCCCATTGGCCGAGCGCCCACGGACCAATGGAAACGCACGGTGCTACCCGGAAAGGGGCGGGAAACGCTGCGCCCTCACTTAAGATGGCGGCCAGGTTGGCCTCACCCCGCAGAGCTGCCGGCCCTCATGCATGCCCCGCCCCGCTGAGTGCCGCGAGCGCTGATTGGTCAAGATGTGCCGGGGCGGGCTGCGATTGGACGAGGCGGAGCC
The DNA here is from genome assembly GCA_016584745.2 of Phylloscopus trochilus trochilus. Taxonomy (NCBI): domain Eukaryota; kingdom Metazoa; phylum Chordata; class Aves; order Passeriformes; family Phylloscopidae; genus Phylloscopus; species Phylloscopus trochilus. The sequence continues at coordinate 35,306 of WQNJ02000155.1, forward strand.
CGGCCTGAGGCCGCGGTGAGGGTGGCGATGGACGGTGAGGGAAGGCCGGGGGCTCCGGGGGGGGTTTAGGGATCTCGGGAGTGTTTGGGGGAGTCTCCGAAGGTTTTTTTGGGATCTTCAGGAGACCGGGAACGTTTTAGGGTGGTTTTGAGGGGTCTCCTGGAACTGGAGGGTGTTTTGGGGCGTTTCTCAGGGCCTGAGGGATTATGCGGGGGCTCGCTGGCGATCCGGGGAGGGTTTGGGGGGAGTCTCCGGGGGTGTTTGGGGAGACTCTGAGGGCCCGGGGGTGTCTGGGGGGGTCTCCGGGGACACGGGTGGCCCCCCGGGGGAGGGGGCGCGGTTTCGGTGGGTCTGGGGTCCCCCTCGGATGTCGAGGCGGGGTCCGGAGCCCTGTCCCCCCCTCAGGGTCGCTGTCGCTGTCCCTGGACGAGGCCGCGCTGGAGGTGATGGAGGCGCTGGAGCTGCTGCAGCAGCGGCGGGAGCAGCTGGAGCAGCACCTGCGGCAGGTGAGGGGACACGGGGACACAACGGGGACACAACGGGGACATGCCACCCCTTGCAGGGACACCTGGACACACTACAAGGATGTGCCAACCCCACGGGGACACACCTGGGACAGTCCCCTGCTGTGGAAATGTGGCTGGGGACACACGGACCGTCCTGGGACACGTTGGGGGGAGATGTCACCCACTGTGGGGACACAAAGGGACACGCCACAGGCCCCCCATGTCCCCAGGGCTGTCTGTGATGTCTGTCCCCTGTGTCCCCCCAGGTGACTGTCCCTGACCCCATGTCCCTCAATGTCCCCCTGTGTCCCTCCAGGGCTGGCTGTGCTTGTCCTGTGTCCCCTCCTTGGGGTGGCTGTCCCCGTGCCGTGTCCCCACTGTCCCCAATGTCCCTGCAGGGGTGGCTGTCCCTGGCTCAGGCTCGTTACTCCCTGGGCTGTCACCGCGTCTCGTCCCTGCAGTACGGGGCCACCATGGTGCCCCGAGTCCGTGTGTGCCACAGGTGGGGACAGTGGGACATTGGGGACACTGGGGGGGACACTGAGACATTGGGGACACTCATTGTGGGGTGGCAGGGACACAGGGAGGGACACTGGGGACACAGAGGGATGTCAGCATGTTGGGGACACACTGAGTGGGTGACAGGGACAGTAGGACATTGGGGACACACAGGAGGGACACAAAGGGGTGTCCCCAGTTTGGGGAGGTGACACAGGGGTGACACCGATGTCCCCGTTGTGGGGGTGACTGGGGGGTGCTGGGATGTCCCTGTGATGGCAAAGGGACAGCAGGACACGCTGGTGACACTGTCCCCACTGTGTCACCCCCAGGCAGGACCCCGAGGGACGCCCCCACTTTGAGGAGGTGCTTGGAACAGGGGGGGACCCCGAGGACCCCGACCCCCAGCAGGGGGAAGGTGACGGTGAGGAGGGGCTGGGTGGTCCCTGGGGTCCCCAGAATGTCCCCAGTGGGTGCTGGGGACAGACTGGGGCTTCTGGGGGTGTCACCCATGGGTGCTGGGGGGTGCAGGGGAGGAATGGGGTGGGGATTTGGGGTGCTGGGGGCTTCCTCAGTTGTTTTTTGGGGGGGGTCTCTGACTTTTTTCTCCTCCCCAGGGCTGCGGCAGCGTCGGGGAGCCCCCGAAAAAGGGGGGACCCCCAGCCGGCCCCCCCCAGACCCCCTGGGCTGGTTTGGGGTCCTGGTGCCCCCCAGCCTGCGGCAGGCCCAGGGCAGCTTCCAGAGGGGTGAGCACTGCGGGCAACTGGGAGCAACTGGGAGCAACTGGGGGAGCCCCAATAAACAGCTGGGTCCCCAAACCTGGGGCAATGCCCCAAATCTGGGGGGAGGGCCCAAAGGTGATGACCCCTGTGACCCCCTCGGTGTCCCTGTCCCCAGGGGTGACGCTGGCCGTGGAGGTGGCCGAGCTCCAGGCCGCCGTGGAGGCCGCGGCAGCTCGGTACCGGCAGCTCCTGCGGCAGAAATGTCACCTGGGCAGGGACAGCGGGGACAGCCAGACCCCCACAGGGACCCCTGGGGACACCGAGGGTGACACGGTGACATCAGTGACTGCGTGAGAACGACGAGGGCACCTCTGCAGGTGACACGGGGGGACAGAGGTGACACCGTGAGCTGTGGGGACACAGGTGACGTGGGGCTGTGCTGACCCCTCACAGGTGACACAGCTGCCACCACCGAGGACAACAGCACCCGCCTGTGCCTGACGCCAGGTCCCCAAGGCCTGCAGGTGACACCGAGCGCTGGGTGACACCGGGGACTTTGCAGGTGACCCCGTCCTTGAAGGGGGTCCCCCCATGTCCCCACCCCCAATAAAGCCGTGGTGGCCCCAACTTGTCACCTCACCGGTGCCACCACAGGGTCTCGTTTGTCACCCCTGTCATGTGCCAGCCCTGCCAGCGCCACGTGACTCGGACACGCCCCCTTTTGCCAAGGTCTATGTTTATTGGGCGGGACCCTCACCCCGCCCCCGAGGCCCCGCCCCCACCCAGGGGCGGGGCCGACACAACAACGACTATGGGGGAGAGGGGGCGGGGCGTGATACGAAGGGCGTGGCCTGTGCGGGGGCGTGCCCGGGCGGAACGGGTGGGGGCGGGGCGGCGCGGCGCCCCCTAGCGGATGGTGTAGCGCACGTAGGGCACCTCGATGTCGGCGTCGCTGTCGTCGTTGCAGCAGAGCTCGAACACCAGCGCCTTGACGTGGCGGCCCAGCTTCTTCTTGGAGACCCGCGTCACGATCTCCGTCATCCTGCGGGGGACAGGGGACACCGGGGGACGCACTGGGACACGGCAGGGGACACGGTGGCACGGTTTCTGTCACTTTGGGTAGGGGGATATGGCAAGGACACGTGGCAGGGTCTGTGTCAGCCTCTGGGGACGGGGATGGAAGGGGACATGGCAAGGACACGTGGCACAGGTCACATTCTGGGGACAGGAGGGGACACAAGGAGTGCCAGGGGGCACACGCAGGGAGGGGACGCAGCCACACCCTGTCCCCACCCCTGGGACACGTCCCCCCACCACAGGACCCCAGGACACATCCCTGCCATGGGCCACGCCCTTCCTCCAACCCTCCTGTCCCGTCCCCTGCTCTGGCCCCCACCCAATGTCCCCAGTGTCCCCAGTGTCCCCAATGTCCCCAATGTCCCCAATGTCCCCAGTGTCCCCAATGTCCCCAATGTCCCCACTGTCCCCGGTGTCCCCGGTGTCCCCAATGTCCCCAATGTCCCCAGCCCTACGGTTGGTCGTGGCGCTCGCGCAGCTTGGCCGCCGGCATGAAGAAGGAGTAGAGCATGGACACGCCCTGGGACAGCATCGTGATCTCCAGCCGGTGCTCCTTCTGTGGGGACACGGAGGGGGACACAGCGTCAGCGGGGCCTGGGGACATCGGCCACCATGGGGCACCCACAAAAACCTCATGGCCTTGGGGACATCGGCCACCACCGGGGTCAGCTGGGCTTGGGGACATTGGCCACCACAGGGGCTTGACTTTTGCTCCTTCCCCAGCGCTCCCCTCTTGGTCGGGGTCCCTCAGTTGTCCCCCTGGCCCCCTCCCAGTCCCTCCCAGCCCCTCCCAGTCCCTCCCAGTCTCTCCCAGTACCTTGAAGTAGGCCAGGAACTGGCGCAGGGTCATCTCCTGCCCGTCGGGCTGCAGCCCCTGCACCTCAAACCGGTCCCACAGCGTCCACTCCACCTCGTAGTACTGGGGACACGGGGACGGTCACAGACCCCAAATCCCCACTGGGAGCCAAACTCGGCCCCACAACGACCCCAAATCCTCTCTGGGAGCCAAACTCGGCCCCACTGTGACCCCAAATCCCCTCTGGGAGCCAAACCCGACCCAACAGTGACCCCAAATCCCCTCTGGGAGCCAAACTCGGCCCCACAACGACCCCAAATCCCCTCTGGGAGCCAAACTCGGCCCCACAGTGACCCCAAATCCCCTCTGGGAGCCAAACTCGGCCCCACAACGACCCCAAATCCCCTCTGGGAGCCAAACCCGATCCCACAGTGACCCCAAATCCCCTCTGGGAGCCAAACCCGACCCAACAGTGACCCCAAATCCCCTCTGGGAGCCAAACTCGGCCCCACAGTGACCCCAAATCCCCTCTGGGAGCCAAACTCGGCCCCACAACGACCCCAAATCCCCTCTGGGAGCCAAACCCGATCCCACAGTGACCCCAAATCCTCTCTGGGAGCCAAACTCTGCCCCACAACGACCCCAAATCCCCTCTGGGAGCCAAACCCGACCCCACTGTGACCCCAAATCCCCTCTGGGGGCCAAACCCGACCCCACACAGACCCCAAATCCCCTCTGGGAGCCAAACCCGGCCCCACAGTGACCCCAAATCCTCTCTGGGAGCCAAACCCAGCCCCACTGTGACCCCAAATCCCCTCTGGGAGCCAAACCCAGCCCCACAGTGACCCCAAATCCTCTCTGGGGGCCAAACCCAGCCCCACAGTGACCCCAAATCCCCTCTGGGAGCCAAACCCGACCCCACAGTGACCCCAAATCCCCTCTGGGAGCCAAACTCGGCCCCACAGCGACCCCAAATACCCTCTGGGAGCCCAACCCAGCCCCACAATGACCCCAAATCCCCTCTGGGAGCCAAACCCAGCCCCACAACGACCCCAAATCCCCTCTGGGAGCAGAGCCTGGCCCCACAGCGATCCCAAATCCTCTCTGGGAGCCAAACCCAGCCCCACAGTGACCCCAAATCCTCTCTGAGAGCCAAACCCGGCCCCACTGTGACCCCAAATCCTCTCTGGGGGCCAAACCCAGCCCCACAACGACCCCAAATCCCCTCTGGGGGCCAAACCCGGCCCCACAACGACCCCAAATCCCCTCTGGGAGCCAAACCCAGCCCTACAACGACCCCAGACCCGCCGTGCCCGCGCCCCCCGGCCCCGTTGGGTGCCCACCTTGTTGCGGGGGCAGGCGAGGGGCTCGGAGAAGCCGACAAAGGGCAGGGCCAGGTTGAGGAAGGCGTTTTTGTAGGAGCTGAGCCGGCGGTGCCCCTGCACCAGCTTGAAGAGCTCCAGGCAGGCCAGGCCCACCACGGCCGCCGTGGTGGTGGCGATGGCCGGGATGATCTTGCCCGCGATCAGTTTGCTCTGGGGACGGGAAAAAAAAGGGGGGGGTTTGACCCCAAAAAACAGCCTGAGGGGCCCTACAGACACAGCGGGATGGGAATGGGTTTGGTGTGTGCCCCACATGTCCCAGAATGACCCCTGGAGTGCCCCAGAGAACCCCCAGAGCATGCAGAGTGCCCCGTAAAAAATATAGAGCACCCTATAAAACCCCCTGTAACATCCCATAAAAACTGCTGTGACACCCCACAGCTCCCACAACATCCCATAATAACACCTGTAACACCCCATAAAAACTGCTGTAACACCCCACAGCTCCCACAACACCCCATAATAACCCCATAATAACACCTGTAACACCCCATAAAAACTGCTGTGACACCCCACAGCTCCCACAACACCCCATAATAACCCCAAAATAACCCCTGTAACACTCCATAGCACCCCACAGAAACAGCTGTAATGCCCTATAACACCTGTAACACCCCATAATAACCCCATAGCGCCTCATAAAAACTGCTGTAATACCTCATAGCACCCATAGCACCCCATTATAACCCCACAGCACCCCATAATAACCCCTGTAAACGCCCCACGGAACCCCCAGCACCCGTAACACCCCATGAAAAACCCCACAGCACCCTTGACACCCCACAACAACCCTGGAAAAACCCCCCCAGCCCCTCCCCTAGTGCCCCCCAGTGCCCCCCAGTCCTCCCAGTTCCTCCAGTCCCACCTTGTGGCGGTCGGCCGGGGGGATGTCGTAGTTCTCTGCCCGCAGGTTGGAGGCGGCCACGATGAAATCCATGTGGAAGTTGGTGTCATCGTCCTGGGGACAGTTGGGGTGGGTGGGTAGGTGGGTGGTGGCACCCAGGGGGGCTGGGGGGCACCCAGAGCAGGGGGCTGGGGGGCACCCATGGGTGCGGGGGGCAGTCCCACCTTCTCGAAGTCGATGGGGAACATTCGGAAGCCCGGCAGCTCCTCGGGGCTGGGCAGCGACGCCTTCAGCTCCTCCAGGCGCCCGTCGTCTGCGGGGAGGGGCACCCGTGGGACCCCCGGCACCTCCAGGGGACCCCCCCACAGCCACAGCCCCTCACCCAGAGTGACACTGCCCAGCCCCCAGTGCTCCCAGTGCACCCCAGTGCTCCCAGCCGTACCCAGTGTGAGGCTGGCAGCACCCAGGCTCTCTCCCAGTTCACCCAGTGACTCCAGCCTCTCTCCCAGTTCACCCAGTGCTCCCAACCCTTCTCCCAGTGCCCCCAGTTCCCTCCAGCCTCTCTCCCAGTTGTATCCAGTGCCCTCAGCTCTTCTCCCAGCTCTCCCAGCCCCTCTCCCAGTCCCCCCAGTTCCTCCCAGTTCTCCCTGTGCTCCCAGTCCCCTCTCAGTGTCCCCCAGCCCCTCGCCCAGTGGCCCCAGTCCCACTCTAGGCACCCCCAACCCCTCTCCCAGTTCTCCCAGCACCCCCAGACCCTCTCCCAGTGTCCCCAGTGCCCCCCAGTTCCCCCATTCCCTCTCCCAGTGCCCCCAGCGCCCCCCAGTTCCCCCCATTCCCTCTCCCAGTGCCCCTAGTGCCCCCCAGTTCCCCCCATTCCCTCTCCCAGTTCCCCCAGTGCCCCCAGTTCCCCCCATTCCCTCTCCCAGTGCCCCCAGCGCCCCCCAGTTCCCCCCATTCCCTCTCCCAGTGCCCCTAGTGCCCCCCAGTTCCCCCCATTCCCTCTCCCAGTTCCCCCAGTGCCCCCAGTTCCCCCCATCCCCTCTCCCAGTGCTCCCAGTTCCCCCAGTTCCCCCCGGGCGGGTACCCAGGGCGGCGCTGGCGCTCTGCAGCTCCTGGTCGGACACGTGGATGCGGACGCCGGCCTTGGGCGCGAAGGGCGGGACGCGGACGTGGCGCAGCAGCTCGGCCACGCCGGCGCGGTCCCGCGAGCCCGCGATGCCGTAGCTCTGAGCAAACAGGTTCGCCGCCGCCACCACGTAATCCAGGTGCAGGGGCTGAGGGGACAGCGGGGTCACGGGGGGCACAAAGGGGACAGGGGTGGCACCCAGAGGGGCAGGGGTGACACCCAGAGGGACACAGGTGACACCCAGAGGGACACAGGTGGCACCAAGAGGGGCACAAGTGACACTCAGAGGGGCAGGGATGACACTCACGGGGCACAGGTGGCACCCAGAGGGACAGAAGTGACATCCAGAGGGGCACAGGTGGCACACAGAGTGGCACAGGTGGCACCCACAGGGACAGAGGTGGCACTCACGGGGCACAGGTGGCACCCAGAGGGGCAGGGGTGACACTTATGGGGCAGGGGTGGCACCCAGAGGGACACGGGTGACATCCACAGGACACAAATGACACCCAGAGGGGCACAGGTGGCACCAAGAGGGGCACAGGTGGCACCCAGAGAGGTACAGGTGGCACCCAGAGGGCCACAAGTGACACTCAGGGGCACAAGTGACACTCAGGGGTACAGGTGACACTCAGAGGGGTACAGGTGGCACTCATGGGGCACCCACGGGGCACAGGTGGCACCCAGAGGGGCACAGGTGGCAGGTAAAGGTGGCATCGTCCTCTGGGCACAGGTGACACAGCCCCTACGCCCAGGTGATGTTCCCCTCCCCCCCAGGTCACACAAGTGACACACAAAGGTGACAAAAGTGACACAGGTGACCCCCAGGTGACACACACAGGTAACACACACAGGTGACACACACAGTGACACAGGTGACACACACAGGTGACACACACAGTGACACACACAGTGACACACACAGTGACACAGGTGACACACACAGGTGTCACAGGTGACACACACAGGTGACACACACAGTGACACACACAGTGACACACACAGTGACACAGGTGACACACACAGGTGTCACAGGTGACACACACAGGTGACACACACAGTGACACACACAGTGACACACACAGGTGACACACACAGTGACACACAGGTGACACACACAGGTGACACACACAGTGACACAGGTGACCCCCAGGTGACACACACAGTGACACACAGGTGACACACACAGTGACACAGGTGACACACACAGTGACACACACAGGTGACACAGAGGTGACAAAAGTGCACAGGTGACACACACAGTGACACACACAGGTGACACACACAGGTGACACACACAGTGACCCAGGTGACACACAGTGACACACACAGGTGACCCAGGTGACACACACAGTGACACACACAGGTGACACACAGGACACAGGTGACCCCCAGGTGACCCCCAGGTGACCCAGGTGACCCCCAGGTGACCCCACTCACGTTGTCGGGGTCGAACACCAGCGGGTGGGGGCAGCGCTTGGGCCCCGACCAGAAAAGCGTCCCCGAGTTCGTTTTCTGAGGGCAAAACCAGCAGCGTTAATGAACTCGTTAATTAGAGCTAATGAGCTAATTAACTGGCGTTCATGAACTAATCAGCTAAACAAAAGGTAATTAATTGGATTAATAAAATAATCAAAGGGTCCCCACCGGTCCTGGTGGATGTTGGGGTAAATGAGATAATTAACAGGATTAACAAGGTATCAGGTGTTAACAAGGTAATTAATTAGGGTTAAGGAGCTAATTAATGGCAGTGCCTACCTCTCTTGGGGGGAAGTTGTGCAGCAGCTGGCGGATGTTGGGATTAACAAGGTTGGGGTAAGGGGGTAAATGAGCTATTTGGGGTAAATGCAGTAACTAACCGGGGCTCACAAGCTAATTAATTAGATTAAGAAGCTAATTAAGAGGTGCCCACCTCTCTTGGGGGGAAGTTGTGCAGCAGCTGGGGGATGTTGGTGTAAAGGAGCTTGGGCTAACAGGGGTAAATGAGCTATTTGGGATAACTAAATGGGGCTAATGAGATAACTAATTAATTAATTAGGTAATTAATTAATTAGGTAATTAATTAATGAATCAGGAAATTAATTAATTAACTAATTAGAGCTAATTAAGAGGTGCCTGCCTCTCCCGGGGGGAAGTTGTGCAGCAGCTGGCGGATGTTGGGGTGAAAGAGTTCAGGGTAACGCGGTAAATGAGCTATTTGGGGTTAACACAGTAACTAACCAGGACTAACGACCTAATTAATTAGATAAAGCAGCTAATTAGCACCTGTCCCGGGGGGAAGTTGTGCAGCAGCTGGCGGATGTTGTTGCTGTACTGGCGGTGCCAGTGGCGGCAGGCCCAGGCCACGCAGTCGGGCCAGGCGCGGGGCCGGTCGCTGACCAGGCTGCGCTGCACGGCCTCCAGCACCTCCAGCGGCTGCGTGCCCGCCAGGCGCAGCGTGCGCTCCAGGAACTTGGGGTCCCTGGGGGGGAAAAGGGGTGTGGAGGGTTAGGGGGGTCCCAAAAAGGGTTTTGGGACCCCCCCCACGAAGGGATTTGCTCCAGGAACTTGGGGTCCCTGGGGGGAGAAAATGGGGGGCAGGTGTTACGGGGGTTCTGCTGCAGGAATTTGGGGTCCCTGGGGGGAAAAGGGGGTTAGGGAGGTGCAGGTGTTATGGGGGTTCTGCTCCAGGAATTTGGGGTCCCTGGGGGGAAATGGGTGTGGGTGGTTAGGGGGGTGAAAGGTTCCCTCCAGGAACTTGGGGTCCCTGGGGGGGAAAAGGGGGGACAGGGGGTTAGGGGGGGTCCCAAAAAGGTCAAGGGTTTGCTCCAGGAATTTGGGGTCCCTAGGGGAAAATGGGGTGTGGGGGATAGGAGGGTCTCAAAAGGTGAAGGGATTTGCTCCAGGAACTTGGGGTCCCTGGGGGAGAAACGGGGGGACAGGGGGTTAGGGGGGGTCCTAAAAGGGTTTTGGGACCCTCCCTGAAGGGATCTGCTCCAGGAATTTGGGGTCCCTGGGGGGAGAAAAGGGGGGTGCAGGGGGTTAGGGGGGGTCCTAAACAAGAGCAGGGTCTGCTCGAGAAACTTGGGGTCCCTGGGAGGAAATGGGGGGACAGGGGGTTAGGGGGGGTCCTAAAAGGGTTTTGGGACCCCCCCTGAAGGGATTTGCTCCAGGAATTTGGGGGTCGCTGGGGGAAAAGGGAGTTAGGGAGGTGCAGGTGTATGGGGGTTCTGCTCCAGGAACTTGGGGTCCCTGGGGGGGAAACGGGGGGACAGGGGGTTAGGGGGGTCCCCAAAGGTGAAGGGATTTGCTCCAGGAATTTGGGGTTCCTGGGGGAAAAAGGAGGGGTAGGGGGTTAGGGGGGTTCTGCTCCAGGAATTTGGGGTCCCTGGGGGGAAACGGGGGGACAGGGGGTTAGGGGGGGTCCCAAAAAGGCCAAGGGTTTGCTCCAGGAACTTGGGGTCCTTGGGGGGGAAAGGGGTGTGGGGGGTTAGTGGGGTCCCCAAAGGTGAAGGGATTTGCTCCAGGAATTTGAGGTCCCTGGGGGGAAAAGGGGTGCAGGGGATTAGGGGGCGTCCTAAAAGGGTTTTGGGACCCCCCCTGAAGGGATTTGCTCCAGGAATTTGGGGTCCCAGGGGAAAGAGGGTTGGGGTGGGGGTTATGGGAGTGAAGGGAAGACTCCCATGGGATTTGGGGGGGGGGTTTGCGGTGCCCCCCACTCACATCAGGTACTGGTTCACGTTCTCAGCTGGCTGCTTGAAGAGCCCCTCGAACTCGTCACGTGCCCACTGCGCACGAGGGGGTGTCACTGGGGGGTCCTGGCGCCAGGGGCACCCCAAAACGGGGACTGCAGCGTCCAGGACTCCCCCAAAACAGAACCCCAGTGTCCAGAACCTCCCAAAATGGGGACTCCACTGCCCGGGACCCCCCAAAACCAGGGGAACTGGAATCTGGGATCCCCCAAACTGAGACCCCGGTGTCCAGGACACCCCCAAATAACAACCCCGCTGTTCAGAACCCCCTAAACCAGAACCCAGGACCCCCCAAAACCAGGGAACCTGCTGTCCATGACCCCCTCCAAAAAAATGACTCCGGTGTCCAAGACCTCCCAAACCACAACCCCAGATCCAGGACACCCCAAAGCCGGGGAAACTGGAGTCTGAGACCCCCCAAAATGGGACCCAAATGTCCAGGAACCCCCCAAAACCAGAACCTGTGCGTCCAAAACCCCAAAAACCACAGAACTCTGTGGCTGAAATCCCCCAAACCAGGCACTCCAGCATCCAGGACCCCCCCAAAAAACCAGAGAACCCAGAATCTGGGATCCCCAGGATCTCTCCAGGAGCCCTCAAACACCACCCAACCACCTGGAATCCCACCCCGGGCACACCTGGGCGCACCTGGGCACACCTGGGCGCACCTGGGCCCACCTGGACGCACCTGCAGCGTGTGCTCGATGGCGTTGGGGAAGTTCTTGAGGGTGCAGATGGGGATGGCCTTCTCGGGGGGGTCCTGGCTGGAGCTGTAGGACTCGCTCAGGAAGGGAATCACCACCTGCACGTTGCCCTTGGTGCCCAACGTGCCCGACTCCAGCAGCGGCTTCCGGTAATAAACGCAGCGCCGGTCCATGTACAGCCCTGCCCGGGGGGTGTGGGGTGGTTATGGGGCTGGCCAGGGGCTGTGGGGCACCCCAAAAAGCTGTGGGGCACCCCCAAGAGTTGTGGGGCTTCCCTAAATATGGGGGAAGGACTAGGGGATATGAGAGACCCTACAGTAAATACAGCACCGGTCCATGTACAGCCCTGCCCGGGGGGTGTGGGGTGGTTATGGGGCTGGCCAGGGGCTGTGGGGCACCCCCAGGGGCTGTGGGGTACCCCAAAGGGTTGTAGGGCACCCCCAAGGGTTGTAGGGTTTCCCTAAATATGGGGGAAGGACCAGGAGATATGAGAGACCCTACAGTAAATACAGTGGCTGGCTGTATACAGCCCTGCCCGGGGGGTGTGGGGTGGTTATGGGGCAGCCCAGGGGCTGTGGGGTACCCCAAAGGGTTGTGGGGCACCCCAAAAAGCTGTGGGGCACCCCCAAGGTATGGCACATGCTAACCAGGGGATATGGGAAACCCTACAGTAAATACAGTGCCTGGCTGTGTACGGCCCTGCCCAGGGGGGTTGTGGGGTGGTTATGGGGCAGCCCAGGGGCTGTGGGTTGTAGGGCACCCCCAGGGGCTGTGGGGCACCCCAAAGGGTTGTAGGGTTTCCCTAAATATGAGGGAAGGACCAGGGGATATGGGGGACCCTACAGTAAATACAGCACCGGTCCATGTACAGCCCTGCCCGGGGGGCTGGGGTGGTTATGGGGCTGCCCAGGGGCTGTGGGGCACCCCCAGGGGCTGTGGGGTACCCCAATGGGTTGTGGGGCACCCCCAAGAGTTGTAGGGCTTCCCTAAATATGAGGGGACCAGGGGATATGGGGGACCCTACAGTAAATACAGTGCTGGTCCATGTACAGCCCTGCCCGGGGGGTTGTGGGGTGGTTATGGGGCTGGCCAGGGGCTGTGGGGTACCCCAAAGGGTTGTGGGGCACCCCAAAGGGTTGTAGGGCACCCCCAAGGGTTGTAGGGCTTCCCTAAATATGGGGGAAGGACCAAGGGATATGGGGGACCCTACAGTAAATACAGCACCGGTCCATGTACAGCCCTGCCCGGGGGGTGTGGGGTGGTTATGGGGCTGGCCAGGGGCTGTGGGGCACCCCAAAAAGCTGTGGGGCACCCCCAAGGGTTGTAGGGTGCCCCAAAGGGGTGTGAGGCACCCTCAGGGCCTATAGGGCACCCCCCAGATAAGGGACACCCCACAGTCCACGTTGTCCAAGATCTCTGGGGGTTGTGGGGACTCCACTGCCTGGGACCCCCGACCCAAAACCAGGGAACCTGGAGTCTGGGACCCCCCCAAAACGGGACCCAGGTGTCCAGGACCCCCCAAAACCAAAGGAACTGGAGTCTGGGACCCCCCAAAATGGGACCCAGGTGTCCAGGACCCCCCAACCCCAAAGGAACTGGAGTCTGGGACCCCCCAAAACGGGACCCAGGTGTCCAGGACCCTCCAAACCCAAAGGAACTGGAGTCTGGGACCCGCCAAAACCTGCACCCTCAAACATGGGGCGCCTGCAGCTGTGGGACACGAGCAGGGTCTATGGGGCAGCCCCCCAAGTGACCCCAGAGCCCCCCAAAATGGGTCCCTCCAGCACCCCCCGAGGTCCCTGCGCCCCCAGCCCCGGGCGCTCACGCGCGTCCACGTTGTCCAGCGCGTTGGCCACGCCGTCCAGCCCCTCGAAGAAGTCGTCGTCGTAGACGCGCTCGGTGTCGGGGCCGACGCGGTCGGTGCGGCTGCTGACGCGCAGCGCCGGGTTCATCTCCCGCGCCGCCGCCGCCGCCCGCTCCGACTTCAGCTTCTGTGCATGGTGGGGGAACGGCCGGGAGGTGAGACACGCCCCTGGGGACACGCCCGTGGGGGCCACGCCCCTTTCCTAATCTGATGATGCGTCACAGAAACTCAGTTGGTGGTATCAGCCAAGAAACTCAACCGTTGGTGATATTGGCCAAGAAACTCAACCGTTGGTGTTGGCCAAGAAACTCAACTGTTGGTGCTGGCCAAGAAACTCAGCTGTTGGTGTTGGCCAAGAAACTCAACCGTTGGTATCGGCCAAGAAACTCAACCGTTGGCGTTGGCCAACAAACCCTAACGAGCGTGAAACTCAACTGGTGACACTGGCCAAGGAACTCAACGTTGAGCGTAAAACTCAACTGCTGATTTCTGCCAATAAACGCCACTGTTGGCGTTGGCTGAGAAACTTAACCATTGGCGTTGAGCATAAACTCAACCAGCAAAATCAATCATTGCTGTTGGCCAAAAAACTCCTGACGTTAACCAGGAAAATCAATCGTTCATGTTGACAACAAACTCAACCATCAACGTTGAACGTAAAACTTAATCGTTGACGTTGGCCAAAAAATTCAGTCATCGATGCTGGCGAAGAAACTCAACTGCTGACATCGCCCACAAGCTTGGTTGTCAATGTTGGCCAAGAAACTTGATGGTTGACGTTGCCCAAGAAACTCTAATGGTGATGTTGGCCAAGAAACTCAACCACTGATGTAGACCAGAAACTTGGTTGTCAACGCTGGTCATGAAACTGAATTGCTGATGTTGGCCAAGAAACTGAACCGTTGACGTTGGCCAAGAAACTCAACCGTTGACATTGGCCAGGAAACTCAACCGTTGACGTTGGCCAGGAAACTCAACCGTTGACGTTGGCCAAGAAACTCCACCATTGACCTTGGCCAACTCAACGGCAGCGTCCTCAGGATGGCTGCCCCACCCCCTCTGGCTCTGCCCCTCATTGTCCCCCCCAGCTCCTCCCTCCCCTGTCCACCTCCAGCTCGGCTCAGCCAACCCAACGCCGGCCAACCCTCCGGCCGCTGCCGGCCCTCACCGTGACGTCCCACGGCCGGAAGAGGAACTGGCGGTTGAGGTTGGACTTCTCGATGGTGTCCATGTCGGTGACGGTGACGCTGCCCTCGGGGCCGCAGCCCAGCCCCACCATGGCAAAGTTCTTGAGAAGCTCGCAGCCGATGGCCCCCGCCCCCACCTGCCGGGGACACGTGGGGACGCGTGGGGACAGAGCTCCAGGTGGCCCAGGGGGTTGGGGACACACGGGGACACGGCATGAGGTGGTCAGGGGGGTTGGGGACACATGGGGACAAGTGGGGACACACCACAAGGTGGTCAGGGGGGTTGAGGACATGTGGGGACACAGCACAAGGTGGCCCAGGGCAGTTGGGGACATATGGGGTGAAGGGGACACTTTGGGACACTCTGAGGACACTTGAACAGAATTGGGGACGTGAAAGATGTAGAAGACATGCAAATGACATGAAGGAACAATCAGGAAACGTGTGAGGACACCAGGGGACACCTCAGGGACACATGGGGACACTTGGGGTGGCCCAGGAGGGCTGGGGACATGCAGGTGGGAGAGGTGACGCTCGGTAAATCCATGAAGGGAAATTGGGTGACATTTGAGGGACAGGTGACAACACAAGAGACTCGTGGACGTGAGTGGGGACACTGGGGACACGGGGACATTGGGGACAAACTGGGGACACGGGGGACACTGACCACAAAGTACTTCTGGGCGCCCAGCTTGGCCTGCAGGTCAGCCCCGAAGACGGCGATCTGCCCGTCGTAGCGGCTGTTGCGCTGGGGACAATGTGACACCGGTGTCACCTGGCTGTGTCACCTGGCTGTGTCACCTGCCAGGGGACACCCCCGGGGGCTGCAGAGCCTCCACGGGGGCCCGGGGGGTGACAGCAGCCGCAGCAGGGAAGGAGCACCCACGGGTGCTCGGTGGCCACCCTGACCCCGCGAGGTGCCTGCTGTCCCCAAAGGGGTGGTGACCAACGGGTATCTCCTGACAAATGTCCTCCAACCAATGTCCCACCAAGGTGACACCAGCCAGAGGTGGCTCCCAGCTCCCTCCAGTGTCCCCCAGCCCCCCAGGGATATCCCCCAGCCCCCCAGGTGTGTCCCCCAGCCCCCAGGTGTGTCCCCCCAGCCCCCCAGGTGTCCCCAGGTGTCCCCGGTGTCCCCTCACCGGCCGGCACTGCTCCTCGGTCAGCAGCGTGTCGCGGTTCTCCTCGGGCAGACACTCGAGCGCGTCAAAGTAAAGCCACTGCGTGATGGGCGTGAACTTCCCCGAGACGGCCTGAGGGACAGCAGGGACACCTTGGGGACATGTCAGGGACAGGGACAGGGACAGGGACAGGGACAGGGACAAGGACAGGGACACCTTGGGGACATGTCAGGGACAGCAGGGACAGTCTGGGGACACATCAGGGACAGCCCAGGGACAGGAACAGGGACACCTTGGGGACACGTCAGGGACAGCAGGGACAGTCTGGGGACACGTCAGGTTCATCCCAGAGAGACATCAGGGACAGGATCCTGATAGACGTGTCAGGGACAGGGGGACACATCAGGGACAGGACAAGGACAAGGCAGCCACCCCAGGGTGACACGTCAGGGACAGGGGACACGCCAAGAACATCCCAGGGGGACACCAGGGATCCTGGTGGACACATCAGAGACAGGAACCCAGAGATGGGACAAGGAACACACCAGGGACAGGACAAGGACAATGCAGTGACCACAGGGGCTACCAGGGGACAAAGCCACCCGCTCTGGTCCCTCAGGTCCAGCGGTGACACGCAGGGACACGCGGTGGCCTCGGGGACACGGTACCTTCATGACCTCCTGCGCGGCCAGGCCGCCGATGAAGGCGTTGACCGGGGCCAGGTCGCCGGTGGCCTGGAAGGCCAATTCCCGCACCAGCTCCTCGTCCAGCTCCGCCCCTCCGGCCACCTCCTTGGTCAGGGCCACCACCTCGGCCGCGTCACCCTGCGGGGGACAAGGGGAGGGGACGCGCCGGTGGGGACAGCAGCAGCGGCGGGGAAAGGGGTTGGTGGCCTCCAACATGGGGTCACAGTGTCCCCAATGTCTGTGACACCCCCAAATGACGTCACCGGTGTCCCCAAGAGATGGTTGGGACCATGGTGGTCCTGTTAGTGCAGGACCTGGTGGCTCCATGTCCTCGATGTCCATCCAAGCCTCAACCGCCCCCAAACCCTCTGATGTCCCCAAATTCTGGTGGCGCCCTGGTGACCTCCATGTCCCCAACACCCTCGACGTCCCCAGTGCCACCACAGGACAATGTCCCCAAGGGTGATTGTGGTGAGGCAGGTCATGGTGGCCACCACGTCCCCAACACCTTCAATGTCCCCAAACACCCTCAATGTCCCCAACACCCTCAATGTCCCCAACACCCTCCATGTCCCCAGTGCCACCAGCTGGTGACAGAGCCCCAGGGGACACTGTGCTGGGACAGGTGACGGTGGCCTCCACGTTCCCAACACCTTCAATGTCCCCAACACCCTCAATGTCCCCAGTGCCACCACCTGGTGACAGAGCCCCAGGGGACACTGTGTTGGGACCTCCACGTCCCCAACACCCTCAACATCCCCGGTGCCACCAGCTGGTGACAGAGACCCAGGGGCAGCCATGATGGGGCAAGACCATGGTGGCCTCCACCAGCCCCCCCATTCCTGCTGTCCCCGCGGTGTCCCCGCGGTGTCCCCGGTGTCCCCACCTGGTGGCGGGGCCGCGGGGCGCGGCCGTGCTGGCGCAGGAAGCGGTGCAGGCCCTGCCAGGCCCAGTGCAGCATCGAGGGCCGCTCGGCTTTGCCAAAATCCGTCACCATCATCTCGGGCTCGGCCAGCGCCTCCCGCAACCGTTTCTGCAGGGGAAACGCGTGGACTAGTACAGTGTGGACCAGTATAGACCAGTACGGACCGGTATAAACTGGTATGAACCAGTGTAGCACCCAGGCTAAACCAGTATAACCCAGTACATCCCAGCATGAGTCAGTGCAGCACCCACGTTAAACCACTATGGACCAGTATAACCCAGTATGAGACAATGCAGCAGCCGAAGTAAACCAGTATGGACCAGTATAAACCAGTATGAGCCAGTGCAGAACCCAGGGTAAACCAGTACGGACCGGTATAAACCAGTATGAGCCAGTGCAGAATCCACAATAAACCACTATAGACCAGTGTAGCCCAGTCTGAGCCAGTGCAGCACCCAGTATAAATCAGTGTGAACCAGTACAAACCAGTATGAACCACTGCAGCACCCAAGGAAAACCAGTACAGACCAATCCAGCCCAGTATCACCCAGTATAACCCAATATAACCCAACACAACCCAGTTCAACCCAACACAAACCAACAGGTCCCCCAATCCGTTCCCAGTACCTCCCAGTGCCCTCCCAGTGCCTTTCCAGTCCCTCCCAGTACCCCCCAGTGCCCTCCCAGTGCCCTCCCAGTGCCCCCCAGTACCTCCCAGTGCCCTTCCAGTCCCTCCCAGTAACCCCCAGTCCCTCCCAGTGCCCCCCAGTCCCTCCCAGTCCCTCCCAGTGCCACTCACAAAGTGGATGTGCTTGGGCATCTTGACCTGGGTGACGATGCCACCCCTCACGTAGTCCCCGTAGCCGCTGGTGTCCCCGATGCTGAAGGTGTAGGGCCCTGGGGACAGCGGGGTGTCACCAGGGTGTCACCGGGGCACCCCACAATGGGACACGGGGGTCTGGGGCACCCCAAAAAGGGGACCCAGGTACCCCAGAGAACCCCCCAGAACAGCCCTGGGTGTGAGGGGTACCCCGAAGAAGGGAGCCAGGTGTTTGTGACACTCCAAAAAAGGGACCCAGGTGTGTGGGAGACCCCAAGAAGGGCCCCAGGTGCCTCAGGGAAACCCCCAGAAGAGCCCCAGGAAAAGAGGATACCCCAAAAATGAGCTCCAGGTGTGTGGGAGACCCCAAAAATGGGACCAGGCCCCTCAAGGACACCCCCAGAAGAGCCCCAGGGGAAGGGGGCACCCCAAAAACGGGCTCCAGGTGTGTGGGAGACCCCAAAAATGGGCCCAGAAAAGGCCCTGTGTGCTTCAGAGACACCCCCCAAAACAGCCCCAGGTGTGTGGGTGACCCCAAAAACGGTCCCAGGTGTCTCAAGAACACCCCCAGGGAAAGAGAACACCCCAAAAATGGGCTCCAGGTGTGTGGGGCACCCCAAGCAGGGCCTCAGGTGCCCCCGAGCCCCCCAGGGCAGCCCCAGGTGGGCGAGGGGCTCACCCAGCACCCGGATCTCCACGGGCCCGCAGCGGTTCAGCTCCTCCATCCCCTCCACCTCGGTGAAGGTGACAAAGTCGCCCGTCTCGAAGCCGTGACGCGCCTCGTCCAGGCAGGTCACCTCCCCCGGGCACCCCTGGGGGACACAGCGGGGGTGAGGGGACAGGGACAGCCAGGGACACCCCCTGGGGACATCACTGGGGGGACACAAGGGGGGTGAGGGGACAGGGACACCGAGGGACACCCCCTGGGGACACCTCAGGGGGGACACAAGGGGGGTGAAGGGACAGGGACACCCAGGGACAACCCCTGGGGACATCACTGGGGGGACACAAGGGGGGTGAGGGGACAGGGACACCCAGGGACACCCCCTGGGGACACCCCTGGGGGACACAAGGGGGGTGAGGGGACAGGGACACCCAGGAACACCCCCTGGGGACACCTCAGGGGGGACACAAGGGGGGTGAGGGGACAGGGGCACCTAGGGACACCTCCTGCTGACACCCCTGAGGGGACACCGGGGGTGCTGAGGGGACAAAGAACACCCAGGAACCCCTCAGTGGTGACACAAGGGGAACCCAAAGGGACACAGAGGGTGCTGAAGGGACCAGGACACCCCTGAGGAGACACAGCGGGGGTCAGGGGACAGGGACACCCCCTGGGGACATCACTGGGGGGACACAGGCAGGGTGAGGGGACAGGGACATCCCTGAGGGGACACAGGTGGGGTCAGGGGACAAAGGACACCCAGGAACACCCCCTGGGGACACCCTTGGGGGACACAGGCAGGGTGAGGGGACAGGGACACCCCTGAGGGGTCACAGGGAGTGTTGAGGGGACCAGGACACCTCTGAGAGGACACAGAGGGTGCTGAGAGGACAGAGACACCCAGGAACCCCTCAGTGGTGACACAGGGGGGACACAAAGGGACACAGGGGGTGCTGAGGGGACAGGGACACCCCTGAGGGGACACAGGTGGGGTGAGGGGACAGGGACACCCCTGAGGGGACACAGGTGGGGTGAGAGGACAAGGACACCCAGGAACACCCCCAGGGCCACCACTGGGGGGACACAGGCAGGGTGAAGGGACAGGGACATCCCTGAGGGGACACAGGTGGGGTCAGGGGACAAAGGACACCCAGGAACACCCTCTGGGGATATCTCTATGGGGACACAGGTGGGGTGAGGGGACTGGGACACCCCTGAGGGGTCACAGGGGGACACAGAGGGTGCTGAGGGGACAGGGACACCCAGGAACCCCTCAGTGGTGACACACGGGGGACACAAAGGGACACAGGGGGTGCTGAGGGGACAGGGACACCCCTGAGGGGACACAGGGGGTGCTGAGGGGACAGGGACACCCCAAAACCCCCCCGTGGGGACCCCCCCGAGCTGTCCCCTCCGCGGTACCTTGGTGACCATGGAGACCATGGCGCTGAGGGGCTGCTCCCCGTTGGGGTCTGTCACCACCATGTCGTCCCCAAAGTCACAGAACAGCTGCCTGCGGGAGGGGGGTCACAAAGGGAACCCCCCAAAAAGGGATCCACCCCGAAAATCCTGACCCAAAAATTCCACCCTAAAATCCCAACTCAAAAATCCCACCCCAAAAATGCCACCCTAAAGGGGATCCACCCCAAAAACCCCAACCCAAAAATTCCACCCCAAAATCCCAACCCAAAAATCCCATCCCAAAGGGGATCCACCCCAAAATCCCAACCCAAAAATTCCAATCCTAAAGGGGATCCACCCAAAAATGCCAACCCAAAAATCTCACCCCAAAATCGCACCCCAAAATCTCTCCCAAAAAGGGTCTCACCCCAAAATCCTACTCCCAAAAAGGGCCTGACCCCAAACTCCCCCTCAAAAAAGGACCCAACCCCAAACTCCCACTCCAAAATCTCCCCAAAAAGGGTCCCAACTCAAAATCCCACCCTAAACGCCCACCCCAAAAAGGATCTCACCCCAAAATCTGCCCCCAAAAAAGGATCTCACCCCAAAATCTGCCCCCAAAAAAGGATCTCACCCCAAAATCTGCCCCCAAAAAGGATCTCACCCCAAAATCCCACCCCCAAAAGGATCCCACCCCAAAAACTATCCCACCCCAAAAAGCATCTCACCCCAAAATCCCCCCCCAAAAAGGATCTCACCCCAAAATCCCACCCCAAAACAGGATGTCCCCCTAAAATCCCACCCAAAAAAGGACCCCACCCCAAAAAGGATCTCACCCCAAAATCCCCCCCAAAAAAGGATCTCACCCCAAAATCTGCCCCCAAAAAGGATCTCACCCCAAAATCCCCCCCAAAAAAGGATCTCACCCCAAACTCCCACCCCAAACCCCCCCCAAAAGGGCCCCAGCCCAGACTGACCCGAAGAGCCCGCGCGTGTCGGCCACCACCAGCTTGATGCCCTGGCTGTGGCAGAAATCGCCCACCCACAGCTGCTCCTCCAGAGGGGAGTTGGTCAGCACCACCACCTGTGGGGAGAGGGCACCTGGGCACTCACCTGGGCACTCACCTGGGAATTCACCTGGGAATTCACCTGGGAATTCACCTGGGTACCCACCTGGGCACTCACCTGGGCACTCACCTGGGAATTCACCTGGGAATTCACCTGGGAATTCACCTGGGTACCCACCTGGGCACTCACCTGGGCACTCACCTGGGAATTCACCTGGGCACCCACCTGGGCACTCACCTGGGCACTCACCTGGGAATTCACCTGGGAATTCACCTGGGTACCCACCTGGGCACTCACCTGGGCACACCTGGGCACCCACCCCAGTGACCTGGCTAGAGCATCTGGGCCACCCACCTGGGTTACCTGGGTCACTTGGTCCCCAGGTAGGCATACCTGCCTGAGGGGTCACACCTGTCCCCAGGTGGGCACACCTGTCTGACAGGGCACACCTGACCCCAGGTGAGCACACCTGCCCCCAGGTTACCTAGAATGTTCCCAGGTGGGCACACCTGCCTGAGGGGACACACCTGTCTGAGAGGACGCACCTGTCCTCAGGTGGGCACACCTGTCCGCAGGTTAATTGAAATGCCCCCAGGTGGGCACATCTGTCTGAGGGGACATACCTGTCCCCGGACTACCTAGAATGTCCCCAGGTGGGCACAGCTGTCACTAGGTGGGTTACTTGGAATGTCCCAAGGTGTGCACACCTGTCTGAGGGGACATACCTATCCCCAGACTACCTGGAATGTCCCCAGGTGAGCACACCTATCTGAGGGGAGCACACCTGTGCCCAGGTGGGTTACCTGGGATGTCCCCAGGTGAGCACACCTGTCTGAGGGGAGCACACCTGTGCCCAGGTGGGTTACCTGGAATGCCCCCAGGGGAGCACACCTGTGCCCAGGTGGGTTACCTGGAATGCCCCCAGGGGAGCACACCTGTGCCCAGGTGGGTTACCTGGAATGTCCCCAGGTGGGCACACCTGTCTGAGGGGAGCACACCTGTGCCCAGGTGGGTTACCTGGAATGCCCCCAGGGGAGCACACCTGTGCCCAGGGGGGTTACCTGGAATGTCCCCAGGTGAGCACACCTGTGCCCAGGTGGGTTACCTGGAATGCCCCCAGGGGAGCACACCTGTGCCCAGGTGGGTTACCTGGAATGTCCCCAGGTGGGCACACCTGTCTGAGGGGAGCACACCTGTGCCCAGGTGCGTTACCTGGAATGTCCCCAGGTGAGCACACCTGTCTGAGGGGAGCCCACCTGACCCCAGGTGGGTTACCTGTGCCCAGGTGGGTTACCTGTGCCCAGGTGGGTTACCTGGAATGCCCCCAGGGGAGCACACCTGTGTCCAGGTGGGTTACCTGTGCCCAGGTGGGTTACCTGGAATGTCCCCAGCAGCTCCTGGGACAGCGGCTCCCGGGTGCTGCTCACGGCCACGTAGGAGTTGAGCTCGGCCAAGCGCGGCAGCGTCGCCTCGGCCCGGCTGCGCCCCACGTCCTCCTCCCGCAGGTAGAACTGGGGGAGAGAGGGGTCAGGTACCCCAAAACCACCAAAAATAACCCCAAAAAACCCCAAAATATCCACCATGGCCTCCTCCCGCAGGTAGAACTGGGGTGGGAAAGAGTCAGGTACCCCAAAAACACCACAAATAACCCCAAAAAATCCAAAATATCCACCATGGCCTCCTCCTGCAGGTAGAACTGGGGGAAAAAGGGGTCAGGTACCCCAAAAACACCACAAATAACCCCAAAAAAACCCAAAATATCCACCATGGCCTCCTCCCGCAGGTAGAACTGGGGTGGGAAAGAGTCAGGTACCCCAAAAACACCAAAAATAACCCCAAAAAAACCCAAAATATCCACCATGGCTTCCTCCCGCAGGTAAAACTGAGAGAAGGAAGAGTCAGGTACCCCAAAAACACCAAAAATAACCCCAAAAATAACCCCAAAATATCCACCACGGCCTTCTCCTGCAGGTAGAACTGAGGGGAAAAGGGGTCAGGCACCCCAAAACCATCCAAAATAACCCCAAAAAACTCCAAAATATCCACACAGCCTCCTCCCGCAGGTAGAACTGGGGGAGAGAGGGGTCAGGTACCCAAAAACACCAAAAATAACCCCAAAATATCCACAAGATGTCCGCTCCTGCAGGTAAAACTGAGGGAAAGAGAGGTCAGGTACCCAAAACACCAAAATAACCCCAAAATGTCCCCCACGGCCTCCTCCCACAGGTAGAACTGAGGGAAAAAGGGGTCAGGGACCCCAAAACCACCAAAAATAACCCCAAAAACCCCCAAAATATCCACCACGGCCTCCTCCCGCAGGTAGAACTGAGAGAAGGAAGAATCAGGTACCCCAAACCACCAAAAATAACCCCCAAAAAACCCAAAATATCCACCATGGGCTCCTCCCGCAGGTAGAACTGAGATGGAAAAGAGTCAGGTACCCCAAAACCACCAAAAATAACCCCAAAATATCCACCACGGCCTCCTCCCGCAGGTAGAACTGAGGGAAAAAGGGGTCAGGGACCCCAAAAACACCAAAAATAACCCCAAAAACCCAAAATAGCCACCATGGCCTCCTCCCACAGGTAGAACTGGGGGAGAGAGGGATCAGGTACCCCAAAAACACCACAAATAACCCCAAAATAACCCAAAATATTCATCACGGCCTCCTCCCGCAGGTAAAACTGAGAGAAGGAAGAGTCAGGTACCCAAAACCACCAAAAATAACCCCAAAAAAACCCCAAAAAACCCCAAAAAGGACCCACCTGGGAGACCAGGTCAACCCCAAACCCCCTCAAACCCCCCCTCCCAAACCTCCCTCAGGATTTCTCTTCTCTCCAGACGAAATCCAAACACCACAACAACACAATTAACTACAATTTTTGATAACAAACCCCAAAAATTCCCTAAAAAAAACCCCAAAAGGACCCACCTGGGAGACCAGGTCAACCCCAAACCTCCTCAAATCCTCCCCTCCCAAATCCCCTTCCACGCAGACCAAACTCAAACGCCACAAGGCAGGAAATAATGAGAATTCCCGATTAAAAAATCCCTAAAAAGCCCCCAAAACTCCCAAAAAAACCCCAAAAAAACCCCAAAGGACCCACCTGGGAGGCCAGGTCAGCTCCAAACCTCCTCCAACCCCCACAAATCGCCCCCTCCCAAACCCTCTTCCCTCCAGATGAAATTCAACCACCACAATAACACAATTAATGAGAATTTTAGATAACCAACCCTCAAAAATCCCCCCAAAAAAACCCCAAAAAAGCCCAAAAAGGACCCACCTGGGAGACCAGGTCAACCCCAAACCCCCTCAAATCCTCCCCTCCCAAATCCCCTTCCACGCAGACCAAACTCAAACGCCACAACGCAGGAAATAATGAGAATTCCCGATTAAAAAACCCCTAAAAAGCCCCCAAAACCCCAAAAAAACCCAAAAAGACCCCAAAAAGACCCACCTGGGGAGGCCAGGTCAGCCCCAAACCCCCTCAAACCCCCTCAAACCCCCCCTCCCAAACCTCCCTCTGGATTTCTCTTCTCTCCAGACGAAATCCAAACACCGCAACAACACAATTAACTCAAGTTTTTGATAACAACCCCCCCAAAATTCCCTAGAAAACCCCCAAAAAACCCCTCAAAGGACCCACCTGGGAGACCAGGTCAACCCCAAACCTCCTCAAATCCTCCCCTCCCAAATCCCCTTCCACGCAGACCAAACTCAAACACCACAAGGCAGGAAATAATGAGAATTCCCGATTAAAAAACCCCCAAAAAGCTCCCAAAACCCCAAAAAAACCCCAAAAAAACCCTGAAAGGACCCACCTGGGGAGGCCAGGTCAACCCCAAACCACCTCAAACCCCCCCTCCCAAACCTCCCTCAGGATTTCTCTTCTCTCCAGACGAAATCCGAACACCACAACAACGCAA
The DNA here is from genome assembly GCA_016584745.2 of Phylloscopus trochilus trochilus. Classification (NCBI taxonomy): domain Eukaryota; kingdom Metazoa; phylum Chordata; class Aves; order Passeriformes; family Phylloscopidae; genus Phylloscopus; species Phylloscopus trochilus. The sequence continues at coordinate 60,355 of WQNJ02000155.1, forward strand.
TTAACTACAATTTTTGATAACAAACCCCCCAAAATTCCCTAAAAAACCCACCTGGGAGGCCAGGTCGGCCCAGGCGGCGGGCTGGGGGTCGTGCAGGGTGACGGATTTGACCCCCCCCAGCACCAGGTTCTTGGCCACCTCCACGCCCAGCCCGCGCAGCCCCGACACCAGCACGTTGGAGGTCTGCATGCGCTTCATGGCCTCGTGGCCCAGCACGTACCTGGGGGGGCAGGAAAATACCCCAAAAACGTCAGGGGGACCCCAAAGAACAACCCCGACCTCGAGGGGAACCCAAAAAACTTTGATGGGAAATCAGAAAAGTCGATGGGAACCCAAAAACCTTGAGGAGAAACTAAAAATTTTGATGGGAAACCAAAAAAAACCTTCAGGAGAAGCCAAAAACCTCGATGGGAAACCTAAAACCTTAAGGAGAACCCAAAAACTTTGATGGGAAACCAAAAAACTCGATGGGAAACCAAAAACTTTGATGGGAACCCAAAAAAACTCACTGGGAATCCAAAAAATCTCAATGGGAACCCAAAAACTTTGATGGAAAACCAAAAAAACCTTCAGGAGAACCCAAAAACTTTGATGGGAAACCAAAAAACTTGATGGGAACCCAAAAACTTTGATGGGAAACCAAAAACCTCGATGGGATCCCAAAAACTTCAATGGGAACCCAAAAAGTCTCAATGGGAACCCAAAAACTTTGATGGGAAACCAAAAACTTTGAGGGGAACCCAAAAAAGTTTGATGGGAAACCAGAGAAGTTGATGGGAACCCAAAAACCTTGAGGAGAAAACAAAAACTTTGATGGGAAACCAAAAAAACCTTCAGGGGAACCCAAAAACCTCGATGGGAAACCAAAAAACTCGATGGGAACCCAAAAACTTCAATGGGAACCCAAAAAATCTCAATGGGAACGCAAAAACTTTGATGGGAAACCAAAAACCTTGAAGAGAAATCAAAAACTTTGATGGGAAACCAAAAAAACCTTCAGGGGAACCCAAAAACCTCGATGGGAAACCAAAAAACTCGATGGGAAACCAAAAACTTCAATGGGAACCCAAAAAATCTCAATGGGAACTCAAAAACCTTAAGGAGACCCCAAAAACTTTGATGGGAACTCAAAAATTTCAATGGGAACCCAAAGAATCTCAATGGGAACCCAAAAAATCTCAATGGGAACTCAAAAACCTTAAGGAGAACCCAAAAACTTTGATGGGAAACCAAAAAACTCTATGGGAACCCAAAAATTTCAATGGGAACCCAAAAAATCTCAATGGGAACCCAAAAACTTTGATGGGAAACCAAAAAAACCTTCAGGGGAACCCAAAAATCTCGATGGGAAACCAAAAACCTTGAGGGGAACCCAAAAACTTCAGGGGGAAACCAAAAACCTCAATGGGAACTCAAAAAATCTCAATGGGAACCCAAAAATTTTGATGGGAAACCAAAAAAAACCTTCAGGGGAACCCAAAAACTTCAGGGGGAAACCAAAAACCTCGATGGGATTCCCAAAAACTTTGAGAGGAACTCAGAATTCCCAGGGGAAACACCTCGAGGGAACCAAGTGATGGGAGCTTAAAAAAAAAACCAACCCAAAACCACTCTGGGGACCCCCAAAATCCCACCAGGGACCCCAAAACCTCTCCTGGGAACCCAACCCCTCCTTTGGGCACCATAAAACTCCCCCTGGGTACCCCAAAATCCCTCAGGGGACCCCAAAACCCTTCTGAGAACCCCAAATCTCTCCCTGGGCACTCCAAGACCCCTCTGGGAACCCTGAAACTTCCCCTGGGGACCTCAAACACCCCTTTGGGGACCCCAAGACCCCTCTGGGGACCCCAACCTCCCCTTTGGGGCCCCCAAAATCCACTTTGAGGACCCGAAAATCCACTTTGGGGACCCCAAGACCCCTCTGGGGACCCCAACCTCCCCTTTGAGGACCCCAAAATCCACTTTGAGGACCCCAAAATCCACTTTGGGGACCCCAAGACCCCTCTGAGGACCCTGAAACTTCCTCTGGGGACCTCAAACACCCCTTTGGGGACCCCAAAATCCACTTTGAGGACCCCAAAATCCACCTTGGGGACCCCCAAGCCCCCCCATCACTCACAGCTGGCGGGAGTAGAGCCCCTCATCGATCTCGGCCTCGGCCCCGTTCTTCGCCATTCCCTGGGGACACGAGGGGACAGCGGCGTCACCGCGGGGACACCAAGGGTGACAAGGGGGTGCTGTGACACCCCGGGACAGGCAGCAGCACCCCCAGGGGCTGAGGAACCCCAGGGGCTGGCAGGGGGTGACAGAGGGGGGTGGCAGGGGCGGTGTCACTGGGTGGTGACAGAAGTTGGGCAGGTGATGCCACCCAGGTGACACCGAGGAGGTGACACTGCTCATTGCTGAGGGGACTTTGGGGACTTTGGGGACAAATGCCACCCCCAGGACAAAGAGAGAGGCAGCAAGGGACAGGAATTGTCATCAAAGCAGGGTGAGGGGACAGTGAGGGACATGTCACCCCCAAAACCCACCCAGGTGACACCCAGGAAGTGGCACTGCCCACTGCTGAGGGGACTTTGGAGACCTTGGGGACAAATGCCACCCCCAGGACAAAGAGAGGCAGCAAGGGACAGGAATTGTCACCAAAGCAGGCTGAGGGGACAGTGAGGAATGTGTCACCCACCCAGGTGACACCAGGAGGTGGCACTGCCCACTGCTGAGGGGACATTGGGGACAAATGCCACCCCTAGGACAAAGAGGGACCCCCCAGGGGACAAGAAATGACCCTGAGCAGAGCAAGGGGACACCAAAAGCCACCCCCAAGACCCACAGGAGCACCCAGGTGACCCCAGGTGCCACCACAGAGGTGACAGTGACCCCAGAAGGTGACAAAGCCTCCCAGGGCGGGGGGGTGTGACACTCACGTTGGCGGGGGTGACGCTCGGGGACACGGCGGGGGCAGGGGCGCGGCTGGAGCCCGTCGGTGGCTCTGACCCAGAGACGCGGCGCTTCTTGGACAGCGGGGAGCTGGACATCTGGGGACAGGGACAGGGACACTCAGGGACAGCTGGGGACAGTCAGGGACAGCTGGGGACAGCGGGGGACAGGGACAGGGACACTCAGGGACAGCTGGGGACAGCTGGGGACAGCTGGGGACAGGGACAGGGACACTCAGGGACAGCTGGGGACATCTGGGGACAGGGACAGGGACACTCAGGGACAGCTGGGGACATCTGGGGACAGGGACAGCTGGGAACAGCAGGGGACAGGGGCAGGGACACTCAGGGACAGCTGGGGACAGCTAGGGACAGGGACAGGGACACTCAGGGACAGCTGGGGACAGGGACACTCAGGGATGGCTGGGGACAGGGACACTCAGGGACAGCTGGGGACAGTCAGGGACATCTGGGGACAGGGGCAGGGACACTCAGGGACAGCTGGGACAGCTGGGGACAGGGGCAGGGACACTCAGGGATGGCTGGGGACAGGGACACTCAGGGATGGCTGGGGACAGGGACACTCAGGGACAGCTGGGACAGCTGGGGACAGGGGCAGGGACACTCAGGGATGGCTGGGGACAGCTGGGGACAGCTGGGGACAGTCAGGGACACTCAGGGATGGCTGGGGACAGCTGGGGACAGGGACAGGGACACTCAGGGACAGCTGGAGACAGTCAGGGACAGCTGGGGACAGCTGGGAACAGCTGGGGACAGGGACAGGGACAGCTGGGGACAGGGACGGTCAAGAACAGCTGGAAACATCTGTGGACAAAGACAGTCAGGGACAGCTGGGGACACCTGGGGACAAGGATGGGGTCAGGGGACAGCTGGGGACAGGGTCAGGGGACAGCTGGGGACACCTGAGGACACGCAGAAACAAGGACAGGTCAGGGAGATCTGGGGACAAGCAGAGGGTTGGGACATCCATGGGCAGAGGGAAGCTGGACATCTGGGGACAACAATGGGGTCAGGGGACAGCTGGGGACATCCGGGGACAAGGACAGGGGTGGGAGACGCTGGGGACAGCGGGGAGCTGGACATCCAGGGACAGCAGGAAATGGACATTTGGGGACAGCCAGGGGTCAGCTGGACATTTGGGGACAGGGGCAGGAGACAGCCAGGGTCACACGGGGACAGCGATGGGGACAGCGGGGACACTGAGGGGAGACACGAGGCGATGCTGGGGGCAAAGAGGTGACATCTGCGGTGACCTGAGGTCACCGACAGCAGCGGGTGACACGCAGGGTGGCACTCAGCGGGACACAGCGACACATCGGGTGACAGGAGGTGACACCAGGGCCAGGGGATGATGCCTGAGGTGACACCAGGTGACCGCTGGTGACGCCGGAGGTGGCACTAAGGGACACGCAGTGACACCAGGGATGGAGAGGGTGATGCAGGGGGACACCAGGTGACAGCGGGGACAGGGAGGGTGACACCAGGTGACAGCGGGGACAGGGAGGGTGACACCAGGTGAACGGGGTCACGGGCGGGGCCACCAGGTGCGACAGCCCCCATTGGCTGTCACCGCCCCAGCGACACCAGGGAGGGACAGGGCGACACGAAGGGATGGAGGGGGACAGGGAAGGGGGGACAGGGACACTCGGGGACACTGGGGGACAGCGAGGGTGGCACTAAGGGACATCAGGTGACACCAGCATCTCCCGGAGCCCGGGACAGCACCGCCCCCCCCCCCACACCTGGGAGCGCTCCCAGCACCGGGGGACCCGTGGGGGTCCCAGAGGGGTCCCTGGGGTCCCATCCCGGGGCGATCCCGCTCTCAGGGCCCCCTTCGCGGGAGTTCCCCATTAACCGGAGGGGGTCCCAGCCCACGGGGGTCCCACCCGGGGGGGTTCTCCCTCCCCCCGAGCGGGGGTCGCGGTCTCAGCCCGCGCTGCTCATCCTGAGGGACTCCATGTGGGGGGGGGGGGGCGGTTCCCTCTCACAGCTCCCCTCAGGCCCGGCGCCGGGTCCCCACAAGGCGGGGCCGCGCTCGCGCTCGCCCCGGGGCCGCCTCCCCGCGCCCCTCCAGCCCGGGGCAGCCCCCGAGGACCCCCGGGCTCGTCCCCGGCCCCGCACCAATGTCGCTGTCCAGGCCCCGCCGCCGGGTCCCGCCCGCTCCGCTCGGCTCCTCCGCGACAAGATGGCGGCCGCGGCCGCTGCCACCCGCCGCCCCCTCCCTGCGCGCGCGAGGCCGCGCCCCCCGCGCTCTTCCATTGGTCGGCGCCGCCCGGTGCCTCGCTGCCATTGGTTGTCGCCTCCCGCCACCGCCCGCCCCCTCCCTCCCCGCCTCACCCGACGCGAGGATTGGGCGGGCGCGCCCCGGCTGGCCACGCCCCTTTTCCTGTCGCAAGGCCCCGGATTGGGAAGGCCGCGCCCCCTGCGTGGTCTCGTGACACGGCGCGGCGCGAGCCGCCCCGACGGCGGCCGAGAGGGGACACGGGGCTGGAAATGGCGGAGAGCGGGGGGGACTCCGGAGGGGGCACGGGGGGGTATGGGAGCTAGAGGGGTCCCTGGGGGGCTACAGGGACCTAAGCGGGGTTTGTGTGGGGTTATGGCGGCCGACCAGAAACTTGTGGGGGCGCTTGAAGAGCCCACAACAAGCCGTGGAAGATTTTACGTGCTGTCATGCAGACCTACACAACTTTACAAAACCTTATGAAAAAATATAAACTAGTATCTCCGAAAAAATGGAAAAACCTACAAAAGCCCAAAGGGGGCCCTCAAAGCCACAGGGAGCTGTGGGGCTGCTACGCACAGGGGCGCAGGGAGGACCTGAGGGGGGCTATAGGGGGCCGAGGGGGGTCTGCAGCACCCCAGGGGGAATTTGGGGAGCCTCAGGGGTCTATAGGGTCCTACAGGGGCTCATCGGTGAGTTATGTGGGGCTGGAGTGGCCGTAGGGGGCTCTGTGGGGCCCATGGGCATCTCTGGGGGCACATGGGAGGGGCTGCGGGCACCGCGGCGCCATTTCCGCGTGGTGTCGCGGTCTGATGACGTCACGAAGCCGCCGGGGCCGCTGGGAGATGTAGTTTCTTGTTCCTCCCCCCTCAAAATAAACAGCCCAGAAGTCGTAGGGGGGGACCCAGAACTTTATTCACAAACCAACAGGAGGGTCCGGAGGGCAGCTGGGGGTCCGGGGGTTACTCCGGAGGGGGCAGAGGGAGGCGCTTGGGGTCGTAGTAGTTGGAGGTGAGCAGGGGCAGCCCCCGGCGCTCCCGCTCCCGCACCTGGATCTCGGCCTCGCGCCGGGCCCACTGCTGCAGCCTGCGGGGACAGGGTGGGGATGGCCAGGTGACCCCCACACCTTGGGGGGCATCCCAAACCTCTGGCCAAGTGTCCAAATCGCTCCCTCCTCAATGGCCCAGATGTCCCTAAAGTCCACCCACCAGAGTCCATCCTAACCCCCCTCCCAGCTCCTATAGCCCCCCCCCAGGGCTCTGTAGCCCCCTAAATCCTCTCCCAGGTCCCCCATATATTCTCCCCCACCGCCCATGGGCTTCTATAGAACCACCCCAGAGCTATCAAGGGCCCTACGGACCCTCAAACCTTCCAAGGATTCGTGGAGACCCCTGTAAGCTGCACAGGGGGGTCTTGCTGGCTCCTAAACTCCCTCAGAAGCTCCTACAGAACGCTCAGAAGACCCTACAACACCCACAGACCCCCCCAAAAACCTCAAAACAGTAGTGGAGAGCCCCTCCATAGCTTCCCCACAAGCTCCCCTTGGATCCCCTGCTTTGTCCCGGGGAGGGTTTCCCAGGTGAGACCCCCTCCCCTTTCACGGACCCGTGGTCGGGCAGGTAATGCACGAAGACGGAGCCGAGGACGATGGCGATGGAGATGCCGGCCAGGAAGGCGGCGCGCATGTTCAGCACGTCGGCCTCGGGGTCGGCCGAGAAGCCGTGGTAGTCCGGGTTCTGTGGGGGGGGGGAGGGTCCTGCTGAGCCCCCTGCCCATCCCAGGGACCCCCCTCCCCAAATTGAGACCAGACCACACCCCTCCCCACCATACAGGTGTGTCCCCACCTCCCCAACTCCGCAAAAGCCACGCCCCTCTCTGAGCCACACCCAGGGACCCCCAGGTGCGTCCCCCTCCCCAAATTGAGCCAAGGCCACGCCCCTTTCAAGCCCCGCAGCAGCTGAACCCGGATAAGCCCCGCCCCCGAATTAGGCCCCGCCCCCGAATTAGGCCCCGCCCCAAAGCTGCTCCTAAACCCCAAAGCCCAGCCCACAGCCGTGAAGCCACGCCCACTTCTGGAAACCACGCCTTTCCCGTGCCTTTACACGCACCCCACCCAAATAAGCTCCGCCCCAAACCCCGCCCACCCCCGGCCCCACACACACCCCCTGCCCCGCCCCTCCCGCTTTGCCCTTGGCCGCTCACCTTCCTCTGCGCCACCAACATCGGCTCCTCATCGTGCGCGTCGGCTCCGAGCGGCCGCGGCAGCGCCACGGCCCCGGGCGGCCCCGCCGAGCGGCTCCGAGCCCCGCCGGGCAGCGCCCGCAGCGCCCGCAGCGCCCGCCACAGCGCCGCCATCTTGCCCCGGCCCTCCGCCTCGCCTCTTCCGCTCGATCTGGCCAATCGCGTCCTCGCGCTGGCGTCTTGTCCCGCCTCCACGCCGTGCAGCCAATCATAGCACCGCGTTGCTTTGTTCCCATCCACGCACTCACTGCGGCGGCGCCCACTTTTGCGTCGCAGCCAATCATACCCAGCCGTAACGGCGCACCGCCCCTTCTATGGCATTAACCAATAGAAACGCGAGATGTTCGGACTGGCGGGAGCTCCGACCAATGGAAGTGCTGCGAGGGCGGGCGCGCGGGACGGGCCGTGCTGAGGGGGAGCGGCGCCGCCATTTTGGTGCTCGGGAGCGGCGGCCGCGGCGGCCGGGAGAGGTCGGAACGTCCGTGAGGGGCGGGACGGGCCCGGCCGGGATGGGGAGGGATCTGTGGGGAGGGGAGGGACTGACCGGGAGGGGAGCGCCTGCCCGGGATGGGGTGAGGCTGATCGAGAGGGGCGGAGCTGACCGGGAGGGGCGGAGCTGGCCGGAACTCCCGGTGCAGTTTGTGAGGGAGGGAGTGTGAGAGCGGGACCCGCAGGTAGTATTTTCATGCTAATTAGGCAGGGGTTACATGTTAATGAGGAGGTGGGGATTTGTATGCTAATTAGGGGGTGTGGGCTGGCATATTAATTAGGGGCGGGGTATGAGGGAGGTCATATCAGTTGCACAGGGACAGGTGGACCCCGGTTCGCCCCGGTTCCATCTTCGTTTCCCGCTTGTTATGTTTTTGGTCTTTTGAGTTTACTGTAAGATTTTGAAAGCGTTTTTCCCAATTTATCAGGCAGTTTCCTGCTTGTCAGACCCAGTCCGTCTCCTTAAGCCCCCAGTTCCTCCCAGTCTGACCAGTTGCTGCTCTCGCAGGTGCCAGCAGCATGGAGTACGAGCGCAGGTAGGGGAGAACCTGGGGATCCCCAAAATTCGGGACCTGGGGGGAACATCTGGGCAACTCTTGATGACTCTCGTGAGAAGAAAATTAACGTTTAGGGGAGTGGGCACTGGGCAGGGAGGGGACATTTGGGGGACACCTCGGGGATGCCTTTGGGGGTTGAGGGCATTTGGAAACCGCTGAGAGCCGAGGGAGCTTTGGGAGAGTTCGGGGTCCACCTTTGGGGTCCCCTCAGAGCTTTGGGGGCCACACCTGAGCCACAGCCCCTCCCCAGGGGAGGCCGTGGGGACCGCACGGGGCGCTACGGGGGCGCCCCGCCCCCCTCCGAGGAGAACTCCCGCGCCCAGCGCGACCACGACTATCGCGACATGGACTATCGCGGCTACGGGGGACCTCCAGAGGGACCCCCCGCTGCCGGGACGCCCCCTCAGGTGGGTGTGGGGTGCTGGGGAGGGGTCACCCCACGGTGGGTGGGTGCTGGGACCCCTCCCACACTTCCCTCCCTGCCCTTTCCCAGGCGTCCTACGAGAACACGGAGCCTCCCCGGAAGCGGGAGCAGCCCCGGGAGGCCCCGGCGGCCCCGGCGCTGCCGTTCGGTGCCGACGGCGATTACCGGGACCAGGATTACCGGGAGGGCGCCGAGGAGGAGCCGCGCGCCAGCACCATCGTCATGCTGCGCATGCTGCCGCAGGCGGCCACCGAGAACGACGTGAGCCCCGCCCCTCCCCGTGGCCACGCCCCTTCCCGGGATGGCTCCACCCCCTCCTGGAATGGCCCTGCCCACTCCTGGGATGGCTCCACCCCCTCCTGGAATGGCCCTGCCCACTCCCGAGATGGCTCCGCCCCTCTTCACCATGGCCCCGCCCCCACCACCACGGCTGATCCCTTCTGGGATGGCCACGCCCCATCTGGAATGGCCCCGCCCCTACTTTGCCACGCCTCCTGCTGCCATGACCCCACCCCCTTCCTTGGACACGCCCCTCTTTGCAGTGACCACGCCCCCTGCTTAGGATGTCGCTGTGCCTTTAAGGGTGGTTGTGCCCCAATCAGTGATGGCTCCACCCCACCTGGGATGGCCACACCCCCTATCCAAGTGGCCACGCCCCTCCCCACCGTTGCCCCATATCTCTTCACAATGTCCCCGCCCTATTTTGGATGGCTCCGCCCTCTTCCGTACCTGTCTCCACCCCTTTGAGGGATTCTGTCCCTTTAAATCCCACCCAGCAGGGCTCCCAAATGTCCATCAATGGTTTGGCCACGCCTTCTTGGGGCCACACCCTCTTGAGGCCACGCCCCTGCCTTTAAGCCCCGCCCCCACCAATGAGTTGCTTTAAACACACCTGAGTTGTGATGTCCACGCCTCTGAGCCCCACCCTTTAGCTTGGCCACGCCCCTTCTGCCCCACCCCAGGTAACCCTGGTGACCCCATGGCCACGCCCCAGGGAGCCCCACCCCTGTCCCTTAGGCCACACCCTGTGACACCGTGAGGTCACCTGGGCCCCTCCCACATCCCTGGAGCCATTTTGGGGCCTCTCAGGTGGGACCTGGGCGGGGTTTGGGGCGTGCCCAGCCCCAGGTGCTCCCCTGGGTGCTGTCCCCTGGGTGTCCCCGGTGACGCGGCCGCTGTCCTCGTGTCCCCGCAGATCCGGGCGCAGCTGCAGGCGCAGGGGGTGCAGCCCCGCGAGGTGCGGCTGATGCGCAACAAATCCTCAGGTGAGCCTCACCTGGGCCCCTCCCGCACCCCTGGGTGCTCTTCTGGGCCCCTCCCGCTCTCCTGGGCTCTGTTTAGGGTGGGGGGCACCCTGACCCCTGGATCCTTTGGGGGGTGGCTCCCTGCCCTGCCCGTGCCCGGGCGCACCCAGGGGTGGTGGTCTCGTGCCTGGGGGGTACCCAGGGGTGCTGGTTCCATCTTGAGGGGGCACCCAGGGGTGGCTGTGCCCTCCCTGGGGGTGCTGCTCTGGACTCGGGGGGGCACCCAGGACTGCTGATCCCATCCCCAGGGGCACCCAGGGGTGCTTGTGTTAGGCTCAGGGGGCACCCAAGGGTGCTGGTCCTACTTTTAGGGGCACCCAGGAGTGTTGATCCGATCCCCAGGGGCACCCAGGGGTGCTTGTGCCAGACTCAGGGTGTTGGTTCTACCTTTAGGGGCACCCAGGGGTGCTGGTTTTACCTTGAGGGGCACCCAGGGGTGTTGATCCCAATCCCCAGGGGCACCCAGGGGTGCCTGTTCCATCTCCAGGGGTCTCCAAAGGTGCTTCTGCCAGTCTTAGGGGACACCCAGGGGTGTCTGTCCTCTCCTCAGGAGCACTCAGCGGTGCTGGTCCCATGCTCAGGGGCACCCAGGGGTGCCAGTCCCATCCAAGGAGCACCCAGGGGTGCTTGTCCTGTTCCCCAGGGGCACCCAGGGGTGCTGGTCCCATCTTTAGGGGCACCCAGGGGTGTCAGTTCCCTCCCTAAGGGCACCTGAGGGTGCTTTTGCTGGACTCAGGGGGCACCCAGGGGTGCCAGTTCCATCTGTAGGAGCACCCAGGGGTGCTGGGCTGGAACTGGGGGGGCTCCTCATTTCCCCAGGGGCACCCAGGGGTGCCAATCTCTTGCTTAGGAAGCACCCAGGGGTGCTGATCCCGTCTTCAGGAGCGCTCAGGGGCGTCCGTCCCCTCCACTGGGGCACCCAGGGGTGCTTGTCCCTTCCCTAGGAGCACCCAGGGGTGCTAATTCCGTCTTTAGGAGCACCCAGGGGTGCTGGTGCTGTTCCACAGGGGCACCCAGGGGTGCCTGTCCCCTCTTTAGGGACACCCAGGGATCCGTGTGCCAGACGTAGGGAGCACCCAGGGGTGCTGGTCCTGTCCTTAGGAGCACCCAGGGGTGCCAGTCTCTTCCTTAGGCAGCACCCAGGGGTGCTGGTCCCTTCTCAGGAGCACCCAGGGGTGCTGCACCAGGCTTAGGGAGCACCCAGGGGTGCTGGTACTATTCCCCAGGGGCACCCAGGGGTGCCTGTCCCCTCCCTAGGGACACCCAGGGGTGTCTGTCTGCCCCTCAGGAGCACCCAGGGGTGCTCATCCTTTCCCCAGGGGCACCCAGGGGTGCAAGGTTTGTCCTGAGGGAGCACCCAGGGGTGCCTTTCCCATCTTTAGGGACACCCAGGGCTGCCTGTCCCTTCTCTAGGGGCACCCAGGGGTGCCAGCCTTGTCTCTAGGGGCATCCAGGCTCGGGGGGCACCCAGGGGTGCTCGTGCTCTCCCCCAGGAGCACCCAGGGGTGCTGGTCCCGCTCTCCAGGGGCACCCAGGGGTGCCTGTCCCCTTCTTAGGAACACCCAGAGGTCTTTGTCCTTGCCCACAGGAGCACCCAGGGGTGCTGGTCCCACCTCGAGGAGCACCCAGGGGTGCTGCGCCAGAAATGGGGGGGCACCCAGGGGTGCCAGATCCAAAGCCAGGGGCGCTGGCCCTGTCCCCATCCCCGGGAGCACCCAGGGGTGCCAGACCCCTCCTCAGGAGCACCCAGGGGTGCCAGACCCCTCCCCAGGGCACACCGAGACTCCAGACGGGCACCAGGAGCACCCCAGGGTGGGAGGGGAGGGGTCCCCGAAAAGATTCCAGGACCACCCACGGGTGCCCATCCCACACCCCATGGGGAGGGTCCCCGGGTGCCCACCCCACACCCCAGGGGGTCCCAGCGGCACCCATGGGTGCCCCCCGCCCCACCCCCGCCCCGGGCCCGTTCCAGGTCAGAGCCGCGGATTCGCCTTCGTGGAATTCCATCACGTGCAGGAGGCGGCGCGGTGGATGGAGGCCAACCAGGTGGGGGAGGGGCCAGCGGGGGGCGGGGCCAGGAGCCGGGGGAGGGGCCAATAACCGGGGGAGGGGCCAGGAGCCAGGGGCGGGGCCAGGAGCCAGGGGTGGAGCCAATAACCAGGGGAGGGGCCAGGAACTGGGGGAGGAGCCAATAACCAGGGGAGGGGCCAATAGCTGGGGGAGGGGCCAATAACCAGGGGAGGGGCCAATAATCAGGGGAGGGGCCAGGAACTGGGGGAGGAGCCAATAACCAGGGGAGGGGCCAGGAACCAGGGGAGGAGCCAATAACAAGGGGAGGAGTCAAGAAGAAGGGGCGGGGCCAATAGCTGGGGGAGGGGCCAAGAGAGGGTGGGGCCAATAACTGGGGGAGGGATCAAGAAGAAGGGGCGGGGCAACAGGGTGGGGGAGTGGCCAACAGGGAGGGGCGGAGGTGGGGGAGGGATGGGGTCTATGCGGTGTTATTGGGCTCTACTGGTCTGTACTGGTCTGTACTGGTTTGTACTGGTTTCTACTGGTTTGTACGGGGTTACATTTGTTTGTACTGAAGCGTTCTGGTTTGTATTGGTCTGCGCTGGGTGCTACTGGGTGTTCCTGGTCGGTACTTGTTTGTACTGGTTTGTATCGGTCTGTACTGGTCCGCACTGGTCCGTACTGGTTTCTGTTGGCTTGTGTTGGTCTTTGCTGGTTTGAGGTACTCCGTACTGGGAGCTCACGCTCAGGACTGGTTTGGATTGGTTTGCATTGGTTTGGGCCGGTTTTTACTGGCTAATATTGATTCGTACTGGTCTGTACTGGTTTATACTGGTGTATACTGGCGGCCCTGTAAAACTCCAACGTATCCCTGCGCTGAGCACGGCGGCCTCGTGCGAGTCCCAGCGTTCCCAGTAGGAGCTGCTGGTGCTGACTGGGACCAGCTCTGGTGCCCCCCTGGTGCCCCCCAAAACCAGCCCTGGTGCCCCCCACCCCAAATTCCAGCCCTGGTGCCCCCCCAGTTCCAGCCCTGGTACCCCCCTGCTTCACATCCTGGGGGTCCCCAGGTGCCCCCCCAGGTGTCCCCAAATTCCAGCCCAGGTGCCCCCCAGGTGCCCCTCGAGACCAGTCCCAGTGTTCCCAGTCAAACCTTGGGTGCCCCCCAGTTTCACCCCTGGTGCCCCCCCAGTTCCACCCCTGGTGCCCCCCTGCTTCACATCCTGGGGGTCCCCAGGTGCCCCCCACCCCAAATTCCAGCCCAGGTGCCCCCCAGGTGCCCCCCAGGTGCCCCCCAGGTGCCCCTTGAGACCAGTCCCAGTGTTCCCAGTCAAACCTTGGGTGCCCCCCAGTTCCAGCCCTGGTGCCCCCCAGTTCCAGCCTTGGTGCCCCCCTGCTTCACATCCTGGGGGTCCCCAGGTGCCCCCCAGGTGTCCCCAAATTCCACCCCTGGTGCCCCCCCAGTTCCAGACCTGGTGCCCCCCCAGTTCCACCCCTGGTGCCCCCCTGCTTCACATCCTGGGGGTCCCCAGGTGCCCCCCCAGGTGTCCCCAAATTCCAGCCCAGGTGCTGCCCAGGTGCCCCCCAGGTGCCCTTCGAGACCAGTCCCAGTGTTCCCAGTCAAACCTTGGGTGCCCCCCAGTTCCACCCCTGGTGCCCCCCAGTTCCAGCCCTGGTGCCCCCCTGCTTCACATCCTGGGGGTCCCCAGGTGCCCCCCAGGTGTCCCCAAATTCCAGCCCAGGTGCCCCTTGAGACCAGTCCCAGTGTTCCCAGTCAAACCTTGGGTGCCCCCCCAGTTCCAGCCCTGGTACCCCCCTGCTCCACATCCTGGGGGTCCCCAGGTGCCCCCCCAGGTGTCCCCAAATTCCACCCCTGGTGCCCCCAACTCAGATTTCTGTCCTGGTGCCCCCCAAACCGAGTCCTGGTGCTCCCCCCTGTGCCCCCCCGGGCCAGGCCAGGGCACCACGTGTCCCTGTGCCCCCCCTGTGCCCCCCTTTGTGCCCCCCCCGTGCCCCCCTGACCCCTCTGTGCCCCCCTTTGTGCCCCCCCCGTGCCCCCCTGACCCCTCTGTGCCCCCCTTTGTGCCCCCCCCGTGCCCCCCTGACCCCTCTGACCCCTCTGTGCCCCCCTTTGTGCCCCCCATGCCCCCCCCCGTGCCCCCTCTGACCCCCCTGTGCCCCCCTTTGTGCCCCCCAGGCCGGGCTGACGCTGCTGGGGCACCGCGTGTCCCTGCACTACAGCGACCCCAAACCCAAAATCAACGAGGACTGGCTCTGTGCCAAGGTGGGGGGGCACTGGGAGTGAACTGGGAGGTACTGGGAGGGACTGGAGGGCACTGGGAGAGCACTGGGGAGTCCAGGGGGGTCCTGGGGGAGGGGATTGAGAGGTTTTGGGGTGCTGTGCTTTTTGGGGGGGGCAGTTTTGGGGGGGTTTGGGGCCGGTTTTGGGGGTTTCAGGGCAGTTTTGGGGTCACAGGAGCTTTGGGGGGGGCAGTTTTGGGGGGTTTGGGGGCAGTTTGGGGGGTTTGGGGGCGGTTTTAGGGGTCTCAGGGTGGTTTTGGGGTCACAGGAGTTTTGGGGTGCTGCAGTTTTGGGTGGTTTGGGGGGATTTTGGGGGTTTCAGGGCGGTTTTGGGGGGTTTGGGGCCATTTTGGGGGGTTTTAGGGAGGTCCTGGGGGGTTTCAGGGTGGTTCTGGGGGGTTTGGGGGCGGTTTTGGGGGGTTTGGGGGCAGTTTGGGGGGATTTTGGGGCAGTTTTGGGGGGTTTGGGGGTGGTTTTGGGGGGTTTGGGGCCATTTTGGGGGTTTCAGGGAGGTCCTGGGGGGTTTCAGGGTGGTTTTGGGGGGTTTGGGGCCATTTTGGGGGGTTTCAGGGAGGTTCTGGGGGGTTTCAGGGTGGTTTGGGGGGGTTTGGGGCAGTTTTGGGGGGTTTGGGGCCATTTTGGGGGTTTTTGGGGAGGTCCTGGGGGGTTTTCAGGGTGGTTTGGGGGGGGTTCAGGGCAGTTTTGGGGGTTTCAGGGTGGTTCTGGGGGTTTTGGGGGCGGTTTTGGGGGTTTCAGGGTGGTTTGGGGGGTTTCAGGGAGGTTTGGGGGGATTTCGGGGCAGTTTTGGGGTCCCAGGCGTTCGGGGCTCTGACATTTCGGGGTTCCCAGTGCGGGGTGCAGAACTTCAAGAGACGCGAGAAATGTTTCAAGTGCGGCGTCCCCAAAGCAGGTGAGCGACCCCAAATCCTGGGATTTCACCCCAAAATTTTGGGGGGATCCCCCCAAACTGCCCCAAAACTTCCCAAAATTATTGGGGTGCTCCCCAACGTGCAGGGGACTCCCTGGTTTTGGGGTTCAGTCCCAGAGTTGGGATTTGTTTGGGTTTTTTGGGGTTTTTTTAGGGTTGAATTCTTTATTTTGGGGTATTTTGGGGTTTTTTATGGCTTCAATCCTTGATTTTTGGGTTTTTTTGGGGGTGGGTTTGCTTTTCGTTTTTTTTTTTTGTTTTTTTGGTTTTTTTTAGGATTTCAATCTTTGATTTGGGGGTTTTGGGGAGTTATGTTTCTGTGAGGGTTTTTTGGGTTTCAGTCTGTAATCTTGGAGTTTTTTGGGGGGTTCACTCCCTTATTTGGGGTTTTTTTGGGGGGTTCAATCCCTGATTTTGGGGTTTTTGGGGGTTCAATCCCTGCTTTTGGAGTTTTTTTGGGGCTCAATCTCTGATTTTGGGGTTTCTTTGGGGCTCAACCCCTGATTTTGGGTGGTTTTGGGGTTTTTGGGGGGTTTTTTGGGGCTCAATCCCTGATTTAGGGGTTTCTTTGGGGCTCAATCCCTGATTTTGGGATTTCTTTGGGGTTCAATCCCTGATTTTGGGGTTTTTTGGGGCTCAATCCCTGATTTAGGGGTTTCTTTGGGGCTCAATCCTTTATTTTGGGGTTTCTTTGGGGTTCAATCCCTGATTTTGGGGTTTTTTTGGGGCTCAATCCCTGATTTAGGGGTTTCTTTGGGGCTCAATCCCTGATTTTGGGGTTTTTTTCAGGGCTCAATCCCTGATTTTGGGGTTTTTTGGGGGTACAATCCCTGATTTTGGGGTTTTTTTGGGGCTCAATCTCTGATTTTGGGGTTTTTTGGAGCTCAGTCCCTGATTTTGGGTGGTTTTGTGGCTTTTTGGGGGTTTTTGGGGGTTCAATCCCTGCTTTTGGCGTTTTTTTGGGGTTCACTCCCTGACTTTGGGGTTTTTTTGGGGTTCAATCCCTGATTTTGGGGTTTTTGGGGCTCAATCTCTGATTTTGGGGTTTTTTTGGGGTTCAATCCCTGACTTTGGGGTTTTTTTGGAGCTCAATCCCTGATTTTGGGTGGTTTTGGGGTTTTTTGGGGTTTTTGGGGGTTCAATCCCTGACTTTGGGGTTTTTTTGGGGTTCAATCCCTGATTTTGGGGTTTTTTTGGGGCTCAATCCCTGACTTTGGGGTTTTTTTTTTGGGGTGCAGAGGCTGAACAGAGGGGTCCGGGGGGTCCCCGGCCGGAGCTGGTGCCGGGGGGGGGAGGGGGGCTCCTGCCCCTCCCCCAAACCTACGGCCCCACCCTTGGGGGTCCCCCCGGGGGGTCCCAGGGGGGCAGCGAGCCCGGAGCTGACAACGCCAACGACAGTGAGAGCGGATTTTGGGGGGATTTGGGGGGATTTGGGGGGGATTTGGGGGAAATTGGGGGGGATTTGGGGGGATTTGGGGGGATTCGGGGGATTTTTGGGGGAAATTGGGGGGATTTGGGGGGATTTGGGGGGATTTGGGGGGATTCGGGGG
>WQNJ02000156.1:0-38387 GCA_016584745.2 Phylloscopus trochilus trochilus
CACCTGGGGAGCCCAAATACACCTGGGGGGACACCAAACACACCTGGGGGAGCCCAAACACACCTGGGGGAGCCCAAATACACCTGGGGGAGCCCAAACACACACCTGGGGATCCCAAAAACACACCTGGGGGAGCCCAAATACACCTGGGGGACACCAACTGCACCTGGAGGAGCCCAAACACACCTGGGGGGAACCCAAACGCACACCTGGGGGGACCCCAAATACACCTGGGGATCCCAAAAACACACCTGGGGGAACACCAAACACCTGCCCAGGGACCCCAAAAACCTGCCCAGGGACCCGAAATAACCTTGGGGAGGACCCCAAACACACCCGGGGGGGGACCCCAAAAAAACAAGTGAGCCCCCTGACCCTTTGGGGTCCCCCCCGACATTTTGGGTTCTATAGAATTTTTTTGGGGTCCCCCTGCCCCTTTGGTGTCCCCCTGCCCCTTTAGGGTTCTATAGAATTTTTTTGGGGTTCTATAGAATTTTTTGGGGGTCCCCCTGCCCCTTTAGGGTTCTATAGAATTTTTTTGGGGTTCTATAGAATTTTTTGGGGGTCCCCCTGCCCCTTTAGGGTTCTATAGAATTTTTTGGGGTCCCCCTGCCCCTTTGGGGTTCCCCTGACCCTTTGGGGTTCTATAGAATTTTTGGGGGTCCCCCCCTGACATTTTGGGGTCGTCCCCCCTGACATTTTGGGGTCCCCCTGCCCCTCTGTGCCCCCCAGCTGTCTCAGGAGCCGGGCCCCGACGCCCCCATCTTCCTGCCCGGGGACCCCCCGTGGGTGTGGGCGCTGGCCAAGGCCTGGGTGCGCAGCGCCGAGTTCCACCTGCACGAGGGGCTGACGCACCTGCTGCGGGCTCACCTGCTGGGGGAGGTGTTTGCGCTGGCCACGCTGCGGCGCCTGCCCCCGCAGCACCCCCTCTTCAAGGTACCGACCCCAAAAACATCCCTGTCCCCAAAAAAACCCCAACCCTGCCCCCGCAGCACCCCCTCTTCAAGGTACGGACCCCAAAAAAACCCCAACCCTGCCCCCGCAGCACCCCCTCTTCAAGGTACGGACCCCAAAAAAAACCCCTGTCCCTAAAAAAAATCCTGACCCCAAAAAAATCCCTGTTCGTAAAAAAAAATCCTGACCCTAAAAACCCCGACCCCAAAAAATCCCTGTTCCTAAAAAATCCCTAAAAAAATCCCTAAAAAAAATCTTGACCCCAAAAAAAATTCACCCCGAAAATTCCTGCCCTTAAAAAAAATCCTGACCCTAAAAACCCCACTCCAAAAATTCCTGTCCGTAAAAATCCCTAAAAAATGCCGAAAAAATTCCTACAAAAAACCTCTAAAAAATCCCCGAAAAAATCCCTAAAAAATCCCTAAAAATTCATGTAAAAATTTCTAAAAAAATCTCTAAAAAAATTACTAAAAAAATTCCTAAAAAAAATCCCTAAAAAAATCCCTTAAAAAAACCCTAAAAAGTCCTAAAAACCCCTAAAAAATCCCTAAAAAATCCCTAAAAAAATCCCGACCCCAAAAACTCCGAGTTCCACCTGCACGAGGGGCTGACGCACCTGCTGCGGGCTCACCTGCTGGGGGAGGTGTTCGCGCTGGCCACGCTGCGGCGCCTGCCCCCGCAGCACCCCCTCTTCAAGGTACCGACCCCAAAAAAATCCCTGTCCCCAAAAAAACCCCAACCCTGCCCCCGCAGCACCCCCTCTTCAAGGTACGGACCCCAAAAAAAACCCCTGTCCCCAAAAAATCCTGACCCTGCCCCCGCAGCACCCCCTCTTCAAGGTATGGACCCCCAAAAACATCCCTGTCCCCCAAAAAAACCCCAACCCTGCCCCCGCAGCACCCCCTCTTCAAGGTACCGACCCCCTAAAAAACCCAACCCCAAAAACCCCAACCCTGCCCCCGCAGCACCCCCTCTTCAAGGTATGGACCCCAAAAAAACCCCAACCCCAAAAAACCCCAACCCAAAAAACCCCAACCCTGCCCCCGCAGCACCCCCTCTTCAAGGTACGGACCCCCAAAAAAAACCCCAACCCAAAAAACCCCAACCCCAAAAACCCCAACCCTGCCCCCGCAGCACCCCCTCTTCAAGGTACGGACCCCAAAAAAAACCCCAACCCAAAAAACCCCAACCCCAAAAACCCCAACCCTGCCCCCGCAGCACCCCCTCTTCAAGGTACGGACCCCCAAAAAAAACCCCAACCCAAAAAACCCCAACCCCAAAAACCCAACCCAAAAAACCCCAACCCCAAAAACCCCAACCCCAAAAACCCCAACCCTGCCCCCGCAGCACCCCCTCTTCAAGGTATGAACCCCCAAAAACATCCCTGTCCCCAAAAAAAACCCCAACCCCAAAAAACCCCAACCCAAAAAATCCTGACCCTAAAAACCCAACCCACCTGCACGAGGGGCTGACGCACCTGCTGCGGGCTCACCTGCTGGGGGAGGTGTTTGCGCTGGCCACGCTGCGGCGCCTGCCCCCGCAGCACCCCCTCTTCAAGGTATGGACCCCAAAAAAACCCCAACCCAAAAACCCCAACCCAAAAAACCCCAACCCAAAAACCCCAACCCAAAAAACCCCAACCCTGCCCCCGCAGCACCCCCTCTTCAAGGTAGGGACCCCCCAAAAAAATATCCCTAAAAAATCCTGACCCTAAAAACCCCAACCCTGCCCCCGCAGCACCCCCTCTTCAAGGTACGGACCCCAAAAACATCCCTGTCCCCAAAAAAAACCCCAACCCTGCCCCCGCAGCACCCCCTCTTCAAGGTATGGACCCCAAAAAAACCCCAACCCCAAAAAAACCCCAACCCAAAAAACCCCAACCCTGCCCCCGCAGCACCCCCTCTTCAAGGTACGGACCCCCTAAAAAATATGCCTAAAAAATCCTTAAAAATTCCTAAAAAAGTCCTTTAAAAATCCTAAAAAATCCTAAAAAAATCCCTAAAAAATCCCTAAAAAAATCCCTAAAAAAAAAGCCTAAAAATTCCTAAAAAATCACTAAAAAATGCCTTAAAATGCCTAAAAATGCCTAAAAAAATCCCTAAAAAATCCCTAAAACTCCCTAAAAATATCCCTAAAAAAATGCCTAAAAAATCCCTAAAAAAATCCCTAAAAATCCCTAAAAATCCCTAAAAAATCCCTAAAAAATCCACCCCAAAAAACCCCAAAGAATTCCGGTGCCCCCTCCCCATTTAACCCTTTCCGTGCCCCCTCCCCATTTAACCCTTTCCGTGCCCCCTCCCCATTTAACCCTTTCCATGCCCCCTCCCCATTTAACCCTTTCCATGCCCCTCCCCAGCTGCTGGTGCCCCACACCCGTTTCACGGTGCAGATCGGGGCCCTGGCCCGGCGCTTCCTGCTCAACCCCGGGGGGGTCTTCGACAGGGTCGGTACCGGGGGGGGGTCTGGGGGCTTCGGGGGGGTCTGGGGGGGTCTGGGGGCTTCGGGGGGGTCTGGGGGCTTCGACAGGGTCGGTACCGGGGGGTCTGGGGGCTTCGGGGGGGTCTGGGGGCTTCGACAGGGTCGGTACCGGGGGTCCCGGGGGTGGTCGGTGGAAGGGGTGGGGGGGGGGTCCGGGGGGGTTTGGGGTGTGCCGGGGTGATGGGGGAGGGGTCTTCATCCGGGTCTGGGGGCGGGGGTTGGGTGGGAATTGCCGGGATTTGGGTGAAATTTGCCGGGATTTGGGTGGGAATTGCCGGGATTTGGGTGGGAATTGCGGGATTTGGGTGGGAATTGCAGGATTTGGGTGGCTGGGGGTGGCACTGCAGTGTCCCCCTGATGTCCCCTCAGTGTCCCCTGTGTGTCCCCAGGCGGTGGCGCTGGGCCGGCGCGGGCTGCTGGCGCTGGTGGCCCGCGAGCTGCGGGCGCTGCTGGGGCCGGATTTGGGTGGGAATTGCGGGATTTGGGTGAATTTTACCGGGATTTGGGTGGCTGGGGGTGTCACTGCGGTGTCCCCCCGATGTCCCCGATGTCCCCTCAGTGTCCCCGCTGTCCCCAGGCGGTGGCGCTGGGCCGGCGCGGGCTGCGGGCGCTGCTGGGGCTGGATTTGGGTGGGAATTGCCGGGATTTGGGTGGGAATTGCCGGGATTTGGGTGGCTGGGGGTGGCACCGCGGTGTCCCCCCGATGTCCCCTCAGTGTCCCCGCTGTCCCCTGATGTCCCCTCGGTCCCCAGGCGGTGGCGCTGGGCCGGCGCGGGCTGCTGGCGCTGGTGGCCCGCGGGCTGCGGGCGCTGCTGGGGCCGGATTTGGGTGGGAATTGCCGGGATTTGGGTGGGAATTGCCGGGATTTGGGTGGGAATTGCGGGATTTGGGTGGAATTGCGGGATTTGGGTGAATTTTACCGGGATTTGGGTGGCTGGGGGTGGCACTGCGGTGTCCCCTGATGTCCCCGCTGTCCCCAGGCGGTGGCGCTGGGCCGGCGCGGGCTGCTGGCGCTGGTGGCCCGCGGGCTGCGGGCGCTGCTGGGGCCGGATTTGGGTTAAATTTACCGGGATTTGGGTGTGTCCCCGATGTCCCCTCAGTGTCCCCGCTGTCCCCAGGCGGTGGCGCTGGGCCGGCGCGGGCTGCTGGCGCTGGTGGCCCGCGGGCTGCGGGCGCTGCGCTGGCGCTCGCTGGTGCTGCCCCGGGACCTGCGGCACCGCGGGGTCGGAGCCGCCAAGCGGCACCACTTCGGTACCGACGCCCGGCAGGTGTGGGGGGCCATCCGCAGGTGAGGGGTGACACACCTGGGGGGGCGGGGGTGCACCTGGGGAGGCACCTGGGGTACACCTGGGGGGACGGGGGACACCTGGGATACACCTGGGATACACCTGGGGGGATGGGGGACACCTGGGGACAGCCTGGGGGGGATGGGAGTGCACCTGGGACACACCTGGGATACCTGGGACACACCTGAGAGAGACTGGGAGTGCACCTGGGGGAGCTGGGGACACACCTGGGGGAGATGGGGGACACCTGGGATACCTGGGGACACACCTGGAGCCCCCATCACCTCCCAATTTCCCCACTGTCCCCAATGTCCCCCCAATGTCCCCACTGTCCCCACTGTCCCCAATGTCCCCTCTGTCCCCAATGTCCCCTCAGTGTCCCCAATGTCCCCAATGTCCCCATTGTCCCCAATGTCCCCACTGTCCCCACTGTCCCCACTGTCCCCATTGTCCCCAATGTCCCCTCAGTGTCCCCACTGTCCCCATTGTCCCCCCTGTCCCCCCTGTCCCCCCTGTCCCCGCTGTCCCCGCTGTCCCCTCAGTGTCCCCTCAGTGTCCCCAGTGTCCCCTCAGTGTCCCCTCAGTGTCCCCCCATTGTCCCCTGTGTCCCAGGTTTGTCACCGAGCTCCTGGCTCTCTTCTACCCCACCGACGCCGCCGTCCAGCAGGACCCCGAGCTCCAGGCCTGGGTGGGGGAGATCTTCCGGAGGGGCTTCCTGGGGCGGCGCCGCTCAGGTGGGGACACACCTGGGACACACCTGGGACACACCTGGGACACCTGGGGGACACCTGGGGGACAGGGGACACCTGGGGACACACCTGGGACATCTGGGACACACCTGGGACACACCTGGGACACCTGGGGACACACCTGGGACACCTGGGGGACACCTGGGGACACCTGGGACACCTGGGGACACACCTGGGACACACCTGGGGGCACCTGGGGGACACACCTGGGGGATACATCTGGGGGACACCTGGGGACACACCTGGGACACACCTGGGGGCACCTGGGGGACACACCTGGGGACACACCTGGGACACACCTGGGGACACCTGGGGGGACAGGGGACACACCTGGGACACCTGGGGGACACACCTGGGGACACACCTGGGACACACCTGGGGGACACCTGGGGGACACACCTGGGACACACCTGGGGACACCTGGGGGACACACCTGGGGACACACCTGGGGGACACACCTGGGACACACCTGGGGACACACCTGGGGCCACACCTGGGGCACAGGTGACAGCTGGGGAGGGGACAGGTGACCCCTCAGGTGGGGGTGGGGGGTCCTGAGCCCTGGGTGACCCCCGTGTGACCTTTGACCCCAGGGGTGCCGTCCCGGCTGGACTCCGTCCGTGGCCTGGTCACCTTTGTCACCACGGTGATCTACACCTGCTCGGCCCACCACGCCGCCACCAACAGCGGCCAGGTCAGTGACCCCTGACCCCTGACCCCTGACTGACCCTGAGCACTGACCCCACACTGACCCCTGACCCCTGACCCACCACTGACCACTGACCACTGACCACTGAGCACTGACCCTGCACTGACCCACCACTGACCACTGACCACTGACCCCTGACCCACCACTGACCACTGACCACTGACCCCTGACCACTGACCCGCACTGACCCCGCACTGATCACTGAGCCTGCACTGACCACTGACCCCGCATTGACCCTGCACTGACCACTGACCACTGACCACTGACCACTGACCCTGCACTGACCCTGCACTGACCACTGACCCTGCACTGACCCTGCACTGACCACTGACCCCTGACCCCTGACCCACCCCGCACTGACCACTGACCCCTGACCCCTGCACTGACCCCTGACCACTGAGCACTGACCCCTCACTGACCCCTGACCCTGCACTGACCCTGCACTGACCACTGACCCCTGACCCTGCACTGACCCTGCGCTGACCACTGAGCACTGACCCCTGACCCCG
This sequence comes from Phylloscopus trochilus trochilus, assembly GCA_016584745.2. Taxonomy (NCBI): domain Eukaryota; kingdom Metazoa; phylum Chordata; class Aves; order Passeriformes; family Phylloscopidae; genus Phylloscopus; species Phylloscopus trochilus. The sequence goes on from WQNJ02000156.1 coordinate 6,686, forward strand.
CATTGACCACTGACCCCACACTGACCCTGCACTGACCCCTGACCACTGACCCTGCACTGACCCTGCACTGACCCTGCACTGACCACTGACCCTGCACTGACCCTGCACTGACCCCTGACCCCTGACCCTGCACTGACCACTGACCCCTGACCCCGCACTGACATTTTTGTGACATTTTTGGGGTGTTTTTGGTGTTTTTGGGGTTTCTCTCTCACATTTTGGGGTGTTTTTGGGGTGTTTTTGGTGTTTTTTTGCCCAGTTTGAGCTGTCGGCCTTCCCCCCGAACGCCCCGGCCGCCCCTTTTGGGGTCTCTGTGTAACATTTTTGGGGTTTCTCTGTGTTTTGGTGTTTCTCTCTCACATTTTGGGGTGTTTTTGGGGTGTTTTTGTCATTTTTGGGTCAGTTTGAGCTGTCTGCCTTCCCCCCGAACGCCCTGGCTGCCCCTTTTGGGATATCTGTGTGACACTGGGATATCTCTCTGACATTTTTGGGGTTTCTCTCTCACATTTTGGGGTGTTTTTGGTGTTTTTTGGGTCAGTTTGAGCTCTCTGCCTTCCCCCCGAACGCCCCCGCCGCCATGCGCCGGCCGCCGCCGCGCTCCAAAGCCGCTCTGAGCGAGCAGCAGTTCCTGGAGGCGCTGCCGGCCATGAACACCACGGCCACCGTGCTGGGGGTGCTCTGGGTGCTGAGGAACGAGCCCCTGGACATGGTGAGACCCCTCCCCAAAATACCCACCCCAAACCCACCCAAAAACCACCCCAAAAACCATCCAAACCCACCCCAAACCCATCCAAAATCAACCCTGGAACCCCAAACCCAACCTAACCCAACCCTGGGGGTGCTCTGGGTGCTGAGGAACGAGCCCCTCGACATGGTGAGACCCCTCCCCAAATTCACTGACCCAAAAACCACCCCAATCACCCCAAAAACCACCCAAAAACCACCCCAAACCCACCCCTGAGTGACCCAAACCCACCCAAAATCAACCCAACCCACCCAAACCCCACCCTGGAACCCCAAACACAAACCCAGCCCAGCTCTGGGTGCTGAGGAACGAGCCCCTGGACATGGTGAGACCGCTCCCCAAAATACCTGAACCCCCCAGACCCCAATCACCCCAAAAACCACCACAGAGTGACCCCAGAGTGACCCAAACCCACCCAAAATCAACCTAAACCAACCCAAACCCCACCCTGGAACCCCAAACACAAACCCAACCCAGCCCTGGGTGCTGAGGAACGAGCCCCTGGACATGGTGAGACCCCTCCCCAAATTCACTGACCCAAAAACTACCCCAGAGTGACCCCTGAGTGACCCAAACCCCACCCAAACCAACCCAACCTAACCCAAACCCTACCCTGGAACCCCAAACCCAACCTAACCCAACCCTGGGGGTGCTCTGGGTGCTGAGGAACGAGCCCCTGGACATGGTGAGACCCCTCCCCAAAATACCCACCCCAAAAACCACCCCAGAGTGACCCTATCCCACCCCAAACCAACCCAAACCAACCCAAAATCAACCCAACCCAGCCCAAAACCAGCCCAGAACAACCCAACCCAGCTCTGGGTGCTGAGGAACGAGCCCCTCGACATGGTGAGACCCCTCCCCAAATTCACTGACCCCAAACCCACCCAAAAACCACCCCAAACCCACCCCAGAGTGACCAAACCCACCCAAAATCAACCCAACCCACCCAAACCCCACCCTGGAACCCCAAACACAACCCAACCCAGCTCTGGGTGCTGAGGAACGAGCCCCTGGACATGGTGAGACCCCTCCCCAAATTCACTGACCCAAAAACCACCCAAAAAACCACCCCAGAGTGACCCCAACCCACCCCAAACCCACCCTTATCCCCCAGTGCACCCAGTGCCCCCTCCCAGTGTTCCCAGTGCTCCCAGTTCCCCCTCCCAGTGCTCCCAGTGCCCTCCCAGTGCTCCCAGTGCCCTCCAGTGTTCCCAGTGCTCCCAGTGCCCTCCCAGTGCCCCCTCCCAGTGCTCCCAGTGACCCCTCCCAGTGCTCCCAGTGCCCCCTCCCAGTGCTCCCAGTGCTCCCAGTGCCCCCAGTGCCCCCTCCCAGTGCTCCCAGTGACCCCCGTCTCCCCCCAGCGCCCCCTGGGTCACTGCCCAGTGCTCCCAGTGCTCCCAGTGACCCCTCCCAGTGCCCAACCAGTGCTCCCAGTGCTCCCAGTGCCTTCCCAGTGACCCCAGTTTCCCCCCCAGCGCCCCCTGGGTCACTACCCCGAGCGTCACTTCACCGAGGAGCGGCCGCGGCGCCTGATCCGGCGCTTCCAGCGCCGCCTGCGCCGAATCTCCCGGCGGATCCGGGCGCGGAACGCGGGGCTGGAGCGGCCCTACCCCTACCTGGACCCGGCCAACATCGAGAACAGCGTGGCCATCTGAGAGAGACACCCCAAGAACCCCAAAAATCATCCAAAAATCACCCAAAAATCACCCCCAAAATACCCAAAAATCACCCCAAAAACCCCCAAAATCACCCCAAAATCATTGCAAAAATCACCCCAAAATCACCTAAAAATACCCAAAAATCCACCCCAAAATCATCCTAAAAATACCAAAAAATCCACCCCAAAATCACCCCAAAATCACCCCAAAATCACCCCCAAAATCATCGCAAAAATACCCAAAAAAATACCCAAAAATCACCCCAAAATCTCCCGAAATCTCCCGGCGGATCCGGGCGCGGAACGCGGGGCTGGAGCGGCCCTACACCTACCTGGACCCGGCCAACATCGAGAACAGCGTGGCCATCTGAGAGACCCCAAAATACCCAAAAATTACCCCAAAATCACCCCAAAAATCACCCCAAAAATCACCCCAAAATCACCCAAAAATCACCCCAAAAACACCCAATAATCATCACAAAAATACCCAAAAATCCACCCCAAAATCATCGCAAAAATCACCCCAAAAATACCCAAAAATCACCCCAAAATACCCCCAAAATCACCCAAAAAATACCCCAAAATCATCGCAAAAATCACCCCAAAATCACCCCAAATCTCCCGGCGGATCCGGGCCCGGAACGCGGGGCTGGAGCGGCCCTACACCTACCTGGACCCTGCCAACATCGAGAACAGCGTGGCCATCTGAGACACCCCAAAATCACCCCAAAAATACCCAAAAATCACCCCAAAAATCACCCCAAAACCACCCCCAAAATCACCCCAAAATCGTCCTAAAAATCCACCCCAAAATCACCCCAAAATCGTCCTAAAAATCCACCCCAAAATCATCCCAAAACTCATCCCAAAAATCATCCCAAAATCACCCCAAAAATCATCCTAAAAATCATCCCCAAATCACCCCAAAATCACCCTAAAATCACCCCAAAACCACCCCCAAAATCACCCCAAAATCGTCCTAAAAATCCACCCCAAAATCACCCAAAAATCATCCCAAAATCACCCAAAAATCATCCCAAAATCACCCAAAAATCACCCCAAAAATCCCCCCAAATCCCCCCAAACCGCCCCGGGTTGGAGCGCAGCACGGCCGTGGGGGGACCTCCCCAGTATTGCACTGGGATAAACTGGGATAAACTGGGAGCTGGTACTGGGTTAAACTGGGATATACTGGGAGCTGTGACTGGTGCAGACTGGTCTGTACTGGGAGCTGTCACTGGTCTGTACTGGGAGCCATGACTGGTCTGTACTGGGGGCTGTCACTGGTCTGTACTGGGAGCCATGACTGGTCTGTACTGGTTTATGCTGGGAGCCATTATTGGTATTTATTGAGAGCTGTCACTGGTTTGTACTGGTCTGTACTGGGAGCTGTCACTGGTCTGTACTGGGAGCTGTTACTGGTCTGTACTGGTCTGTACTGGGAGCTGTCACTGGTCTGTACTGGGAGCTGTTACTGGTCTGTACTGGTCTGTACTGGTCTGTCACTGGTTTCAATAAAGGTGTCAGTGGAGTGTCTGTGTGTGGGGGAAGGGCATACTGGTTTATACTGGTCTGTACTGGGCAGAGCTGCGATGCACCCAGTGAAGGAACTGGGGTGTAACTGGGATGGAGCTGGGGTGTAACTGGGATGAACTGGGGTGAACTGGTGCGGGGTGGCTGAGGCCGGCAGGGCTGGGACTGGTCTGACTGGGAGGGAACTGGGATGGACTGGGACAGGGCCTGGCCCAGTGTCGCAACTGGGACATACTGGGCTGAACTGGGAAGGAACTGGGGTTTAACTGGGGTGGAACTGAGAGGGAATTGGGATGGAACTGGGATGAACTGGGGTGAACTGGGATAGAACTGGGATAGAACTGGGGTGAACTGGGATGAACTGGGGTGAACTGGGATAGAACTGGGATAGAACTGGGATATAGAACTGGGGTGAACTGGGATGAACTGGGGTGAACTGGGATAGAACTGGGGTGAACTGGGATAGAACTGGGATGAACTGGGGTAAACTGGGATGAACTGGGGCAGGGGTCAGCCCCAGTGCCCAAACTGGGATGGAGCCGGGGTGGGGCGCGGCCCCAGTGTCGCAACTGGGATGGGACTGGGAGGGACTGGGATGGACTGGGGTGTAACTGGGATGGACTGGGGCGTAACTGGTGTGTAACTGGTGCGGGGGTGGCTGAGGCCGGCAGGGCTGGGACTGGTCTGACTGGGAGGGACTGGGAGGGAACTGGGAAGGGAACTGGGCCTGAACTGGGACACCCCCGGCATTCCTGGGGGCCGGGAGTGCCCCGACCGGCCGGGGGGACTGGGAGAGACTGGGAGGGACTGGGAGAGACTGGGCGGGAACTGGGCGGGAACTGGGAGGGGACTGGGCGGGAACTGGGCGGGACTGGGAGGGACTGGGGCGGGGAACTGGGCGGGAACTGGGCGGGAACTGGTCCGGACTGGTCGCGGCAGCAGCGCCCGAGAGACTCCGGGAGCAGCGAGAGAGCGGCGGGACCCCCAGAGACCCCCAGGGACCCCCAGGGACCCCCAGAGACCCCCAGAGACCCCCCGGGACCCCCAGAGACCCCCAGGGACCCCCCCCAGGGACCCCCAAGACCCCAGGGACCCCCCCAGGGACCCCCAGAGACCCCCCCAGGGGACCCCCCAGGGACCCCCAGGGACCCCCCGGGAACCCCCCAGGGGACCCCCAGAGACACCCCAGAGACCCCCCGGGACCCCCCAGAGACCCCCAGAGACCCCCCGGGACCCCCAGAGACCCCCAGGGACCCCCCCAGGGACCCCCAGAGACCCCCCCAGGGACCCCCCAGGGGACCCCCAGGGACCCCCCGGGAACCCCCAGGGACCCCCAGGGACCCCCAAACCCCCCAGGGACCCCCCAGGGACCCCCAGGGACCCCCCGGGACCCCCCAGGGACCCCCAGAGACCCCCAGGGACCCCCAAACCCCCCCGGGACCCCCAGAGACCCCCCAGGACCCCCCCAGGGACCCCCCCAGGGACCCCCAGGGACCCCCAGGGACCCCCAGGGACCCCCAAACCGCCCCAGAGACCCCCCCAGGGACCCCCAGGGACCCCCGGGACTCCCCGGGACCCCCCCCAGAGACCCCCCCAGGGACCCCCCCAGGGACCCCCAAACCGCCCCAGGGACCCCCGGGTGACCCCTGGTGACCCCTGAGTGACCCCCAGCACCCTCCAGGGACCCCCGAGTGACCCCTGGTGACCCTGACTGACCCCCCCCCGGACCCTCCAGCGACCCCCGGGTGACCCTGGTGACCCCTGAGAGACCCCTGGTGACCCTTGGGTGACCCCTGAGAGACCCCTGGTGACCCCTGGGTGACCCCTGGTGACCCGCGGTGACCCCTGAGTGACCCCCAGCACCCTCCAGGGACCCCTGAGTGACCCTTGAGTGACCCCTGCTGACCCCCTGCTGACCCCTGGGTGACCCCCGGGTGACCCCGGCGATGGGTGGGGGAGGGGCGCGGTACCGGCTGGGGGTGCGGACGGGCCCGGGGTGGGGGATGGGCACCCTGGCGGGGGTCACCCTGGGGCTGGAGGGGACCCTGGGGACAGCGGGGCCCTGGCAGCTGGGGTGGCCACGGCACTGCCTGCGCCCTGGGACTGTGAGTGTTATACTGGTTATACTGGTTTATACTGGGATAGACTGGGATAGACTGGGATAGACTGGGAATGGTTATACTGGGATGTACTGGGTTATACTGGGTTGTACTGGGGGGGACAGCGGGGCCCTGGCAGCTGGGGTGGCCACGGCACTGCCTGCGCCCCAGCAGCGTGAGTGTTATACTGGTTATACTGGTTTATACTGGTTTATACTGGGATAGGCTGGGAATGGTCATACTGGGTTATACTGGGTTATACTGGGTTATACTGGGGGGGACAGCGGGGCCCTGGCAGCTGGGGTGGCCACGGCACTCCCTGCGCCCCGGCAGCGTGAGTTATACTGGTTTATACTGGTTATACTGGGAATGGTTATACTGGAAATGGTTATACTGGGTTATACTGGGTTATACTGGGGTGTACTGGGATGTACTGGGGGGGACAGCGGGGCCCTGGCAGCTGGGGTGGCCACGGCACTGCCTGCGCCCCGGGAGTGTGAGTGTTATACTGGGTTATACTGGGATGTACTGGGTTATACTGGGTTACAGTGGGTTATACTGGGTTATACTGGGAATGGTCATACTGGGTGATACTGGGTTATACTGGGTGATACTGGGTTATACTGGGTGATACTGGGTTATACTGGGTGATACTGGGAATGGTTGTACTGGGACGTACTGGGATAGGCTGGGAATGGTCATACTGGGTTATACTAGGTTATACTGGTTATACTGGGTTATACTGGGATAGACTGGGAATGGTTGTACTGGGTTATACTGGGAGCACTGGGTGATACTGGGAGGGACTGGGAATGATGAGGGGGGGACAGGAGGGTGGCTGTGGCGGATCACAGGTGACACAGGTGACACACAGGTGTCACACAGGTGCCCAGGTGTGTCACACAGGTGTCACACAGGTGTCACAGGTGTCACACAGGTGTCACAGGTGTTACATAGGTGTTACATAGGTGCCCAGGTGTGTCACACAGGTGTGTCCCCACAGACGCTCTGGCTGGCGGTCACACACACACACACACAGAGGTCTCACACAGGTGTCACACAGGTGTCACAGGTGACACAGGTGTCACACAGGTGTCACACAGGTGTCCCAGGTGTGTCACACAGGTGACACAGGTGACACAGGTGTCACACAGGTCTCACACACACACACAGGTGTCACACAGGTGTCACACAGGTGACACAGGTGACACAGGTGTGTCCCCACAGACGCTGTGGCTGGAGGTGAGCTGGCCCCGCCCCCTGGGGCCGCTGCTCCGCCTGCACCTGCACACACACAGGTGTCACACAGGTGTCACACAGGTGTCCAGGTGTCACACAGGTGTCCCAGGTGTCACACAGGTGTGTCACACAGGTGTGTCCCCACAGACGCTCTGGCTGGAGGTGAGCTGGCCCCGCCCCCTGGGGCCGCTGCTCCGCCTGCACCTGCAGAAGGAGCCGCTGCTCTCCCTGGTCCCCGACCGCTGGTTCTGCGCCGCCATCACCGTCACCGGGCCCCTGGGGGACAGCGGGGACACACCTGGGGACAGCGGGGACACACCTGGGGACGCATCTGGGGACACACCTGGGGACACACCTGGGGACACACCTGGGGACGTCAGGGTCCTGGAGGAGCCGGGGGACACCGGGGACGCCCCCGTGTTCACCTTCCCCTGCCACCGCTGGCTGGAGAGCGGCGCCCTGGTGCTGCGGGAGGGGACAGGTGAGGGACAGGTGGGGACAGGGGTGGGACAGGGGAGGGGACAATGGGGACAGGTGAGGGGACAGGTGAGGGGACAGGTGTGGACAGGTGAGGGGACAATGGGGACAGGTGAGGGACAGGTGTGGAACAGGTGAGGGGACAGTGGGGACAGGGGAGGGGACAATGGGGACAATGGGGGCGTTAGGGACATTTGTGTCCCCAATGTCCCCTCTGTCCCCATTGTCCCCAATGTCCCCAATGTCCCCAACGTCCCCAATCCCCCCAATGTCCCCATTGTCCCCATTGTCCCCAATGTCCCCAGTGTCCCCAATGTCCCCAATGTCCCCATTGTCCCCAATGTCCCCAATGTCCTCAATGTCCCCAATGTCCCCATTGTCCCCAATGTCCCCAGTGTCCCCAATCCCCCCAATGTCCCCAGTGTCCCCAATGTCCCCAATGTCCCCAATGCCCCCATTGTCCCCAATGTCCCCATTGTCCCCAATGCCCCCATTGTCCCCAATGTCCCCATTGTCCCCAATGTCCCCAATGTCCCCAATGTCCCCAATGTCCCCAATCCCCCCAATGTCCCCAATGTCCCCATTGTCCCCACTGTCCCTGTCCCCAGCCCGCACCCCCCGTGAGGCCGCCCGGGTGCCGCAGCTGCTGCAGCAGCGCCAGGAGGAGCAGAGAGAGCGACGGGCGGCGTTCGAGTGCGAACTGGGACAAACTGGGAGGGACTGGGAGGGACTGGGAGGGACTGGGGGGGAACTGGAAGGAACTGGGAGGGACTGGGATGGACTGGGAGGGACTGGGATGGACTGGGAGGGAACGGGAGGGACTGGGAGGGACTGGGGGGGAACTGGGAGGAACTGGGAGGGACTGGGATGGACTGGGGGGGACTGGGAGGGAACTGGGAGGGAACTGGGAGGGACTGGGATGGACTGGGAGGGACTGGGAGGGGATGGTGGCACGGGTGTCCCTGGTGTCACCAATGGTCATTGTTGGTCACCAATGGTCACCATTGGTTCACTGTTGGTCACCAATGGTCATTCATTGATGGTCACCAATGGTCACCATTGATCACTGTTGGTCACCATTGGTCACCATTGGTCATTCATTGATGGATACCAATGGTCACCGCTGGTCACCGCTGGTCACTGTTGGTCATTCATTGATGGTCACCATTGATCACTGTTGGCCATTCATTGATGGTCACTGTTGGTCACTGTTGGTCACCGTTGGTCATTCATTGATGGTCACCAATGGTCACCAATGGTCACCAATGGTCACCGATGGTCACTCTTGGTCCCCGCTGTCCCCAGGTGGGCTCCCTACGCCCCGGGCTGGCCCTGGTGCCTGCGGGCGCTGCCCCCGGCCCTCTGCCCATGGCCGCCCCCGCCCCCGCCGGACGCGACGTCACTTCCTGTCACCGCCCCAGACGCGACGTCACTTCCTGTCACCGCCCCGGATGTGACATCACCGCCTGAGTCACCAGACAAAGCGATGACGTCACAGAAAGCGATGACGTCAGAGGAGTCGGCGGCGCCGGAGGGCCCGGCGATGACGTCAGAGGGGGCGGTGGTGACGTCACAGGCCCCGCCCCCCAAGCTGTCGCCCACCCTGAGCTTCCCCCTGGCCCACCGGGCACAGCTGGCGGCGCGGGCGGCTGCGGCGTCAGTGACACCGAGGGGACATCGGGGGGATTGGGGACATCGGGGACATCGGGAGATTGGGGGGATTGGGGACATTGGGGACATTGGGGACATTGGGGACAATGGGGACATTGGGGACAATGGGGACATTGGGGACATTGGGGACATTGGGGGGATTGGGGACATTGGGGACACTGGGGACATTGGGGACATTGGGGACATTGGGGGACATTGGGGGACATTGGGGGACTTTGGGGGACATTGGGGACATTGGGGACAGTGGGGACATTGGGGACAGTGGGGACATTGGGGGACATTGGGGACATTGAGGGGATTGGGGACATTGGGGGACATTGGGGGACATTGGGGGACTTTGGGGGACATTGGGGACATTGGGGACATCGGGGACATTGGGGACATTGGGGACATTGGGGGTCCCGGCCGCCCCCACCGCTGCCAGTCCTTGGCTGTCCCTGTGTCCCTGCTCTTGCTGTCCCTTCTCTGTCCCCCAATGTCCCCAGTGTCCCCGATGTCCCCTCTCTGTCCCCCCAATGTCCCCAGTGTCCCCAATGTCCCCAATGTCCCCACTGTCCCCACTGTCCCCTCTCTGTCCCCCTCTCAGGCAGATCCGGATCCGGCTCCGGGGGCTCCGCTCCGGGGCTTCCTGGGGCAGCTTCGAGGAGCTGCGGGCGGCGCTGGAGGGGCCCGGGACCCCCATCAGCGGTGGGTGACACCGGGGGGGACACTGAGGGGACACTGGGGGGGGACCCCCATCAGCGGTGGGGACATGGGGGGGACGCTGAGGGGACACTGGGGGGGTGACAGGGGCCTGGGACCCCCATCAGCGGTGGGGACACTGGGGGGGACACTGGGGGGACACTGGGGGGGGACACTGGGGGCGACATGGAGGGGACACCGGGGGGGACAGGGACAGCGGGGAGTGACCCTCATCAGCGGTGGGGACACCAGGGGGACACCGGGGGGGGACACGGGGGGGGACCCCCATCAGCGGTGGGGACACCGGGGGGACACCGGGGGGACAGCGGGGGGACATGGAGGGGACATGGGGGGGACATGGGAGGGGACCCCCATCAGTGGTGGGGACACCGGGGGGGACAGCGGGGGGGAGTCCCAGGAATTCTGGGGGCCCTGGTGGTGTCCCCAGGTGTCCCCCAAGTGTCCCTGAGGTGTCACCGAGGTGTCGCCAATGATGTCCCCAATGGTGTCCCCAATGTCCCCAATGTCCCCGATGTCCCCAGAGTACGTGCTGCAGCACTGGCAGGAGGTGTCCCCAATGTCCCCAATGTCCCCATTGATGTCCCCAATGTCCCCAATGTCCCCAATGTCCCCAATGTCCCCAATGTCCCCAATGTCCCCAATGTCCCCAGAGTACGTGCTGCAGCACTGGCAGGAGGACGCCTTTTTCGGGGAGCAGTTCCTGAGCGGGGTGAACCCCGTCCTGCTGCGCCGCTGCCCCCGCCTGCCCCCCAACTTCCCCGTCAGCGCCGCCATGGTGGCCCCCAGCCTGGGCCCGGGCACCGACCTGGCCCGGGAGATGGAGGTGAGACCCAAAAACACCTGAAATAACCCCAAAATAACCCCAAAATAACCCCAAAATAATCCCAGCCTGGGCCCGGGCACCGACCTGGCCCGGGAGATGGAGGTGAGACCCAAAAACACCCGAAATAACCCCAAAATAACCCCAAAAACACCCAAAATAACCCCAAAAACACCCAAAACCACCCCAAATAACCCCAAAAACACCCAAAATAACCACAGCCTGGGCCCGGGCACCGACCTGGCCCGGGAGATGGAGGTGAGACCCAAAAACACCCAAAAACACCCCAAAATAACCCAAAATAACCCCAAAAACACCCGAAATAACCCCAAAATAACCCCAAAAACACCCAAAATAACCCCAAAAACACCCAAAATATCCCCAAAATAACCCAGCCTGGGCCCGGGCACCGACCTGGCCCGGGAGATGGAGGTGAGACCCAAAAACACCCAAAAACACCCAAAAACACCCGAAATAACCCCAAAAACACCCAAAATAACCCCAAAATAACCCCAAAATAACCCCAGCCTGGGGCCGGGCACCGACCTGGCCCGGGAGATGGAGGTAAGACCCAAAAACACCCAAAATAACCCCAAAATAACCCCAAAATAACCCCAGCCTGGGGCCGGGCACCGACCTGGCCCGGGAGATGGTGGTGAGACCCAAAAACACCCAAAATAACCCCAAAATAACCCCAAAAACACCTGAAATAACCCCAAAAACACCCAAAATAACCCCAAAAACACCTGAAATAACCCCAAAAACACCCAAAATAACCCCAAAAACACCCAAAATAACCCCAGCCTGGGGCCGGGCACCGACCTGGCCCGGGAGATGGTGGTGAGACCCAAAAACACCCAAAATAACCCCAAAATAACCCCAAAAACACCTGAAATAACCCCAAAAACACCCAAAATAACCCCAAAAACACCTGAAATAACCCCAAAAACACCCAAAATAACCCCAAAAACACCTGAAATAACCCCAAAAACACCCAAAATAACCCCAAAAACACCTGAAATAACCCCAAAAACACCCAAAATAACCCCAAAAACACCCCAACTGGTGTCAGGGGGTGTCCCCGTTTTTGGGTGCTGATGTTTTTGGGGTGTTCCCATTTTCGGGTGCTGATGACATTTCCAGGGTGTCCCCCTGTGTTTTTGGGGTGCCCCATTTTCGGGGTGCTGATGTTTGTTTTTGGGGGTCCTCCCGGTGTTTTTGGGGTGCTGATGTTTGTTTTTGGGGTGCTGATGTTTTTGGGGTCCCCCTGTGTTTTTGGGGTCCCCAGGGCGGGCGCCTGTTCCTGGCCGATTACTCGCTGCTCCGGGGTCTCCCCACCGGTGTTTTTGGGGTCCCCCCGGTGTTTTTGGGGTGCTGATGTTGGTTTTCGGGGTGCTGATGTTTTTGGGGTCCCCCTGTGTTTTTGGGGTCCCCAGGGTGGGCGCCTGTACCTGGCCGATTACTCGCTGCTCCGGGGTCTCCCCACCGGTGTTTTTGGGGTGCCCCCGGTGTTTTTGGGGTGCTGATGTTTGTTTTTGGGGGTTTCCCTGTGTTTTCGGGGTGCTGATGTTGGTTTTTGGGGTGCTGATGTTGTTTTTTGGGGTCCCCAGGGCGGGCGCCTGTACCTGGCCGATTACTCGCTGCTCCGGGGTCTCCCCACCGGTGTTTTTGGGGTCCCCCCGGTGTTTTTGGGGTGCTGATGTTGGTTTTCGGGGTGCTGATGTTTTTGGGGTGCTGTTTTTGGGGTCCCCAGGGCGGGCGCCTGTTCCTGGCCGATTACTCGCTGCTCCAGGGTCTCCCCACCGGCCGGATCGGGGGGCGCCCCCAGTTCGTGGCCGCCCCGCTCTGCCTGCTCTGGCTCAGCCCCCGCGGCCGCCTGCTGCCCGTGGCCATACAGGTGCGTCACAGGTGTGCCCAGGTGTGCCCCCAGGTGTGTCCCCAGGTGTGTGTCCAGGTGTGTCCAGGTGTGCCCCAGGTGTGCCCCAGGTGTGCCCAGGTGTGCCCCCAGGTGTGCCCAGGTGTGCCCCAGGTGTGCCCCCAGGTGTGTCCCAGGTGTGTCCCAGGTGTGTCCCCAGGTGTGTCCCAGGTGTGCCCAGGTGTGCCCAGGTGTGTCCCAGGTGTGCCCCCAGGTGTGCCCCCAGGTGTGCCCCCAGGTGTGTCCCCAGGTGTGCCCCCAGGTGTGTCCCCAGGTGTCCCCAGGTGTGTCCCAGGTGTGCCCAGGTGTCCCCAGCTGTCCCCAGGTGTCCCCAGGTGTGTCCCCAGGTGTCCCCAGGTGTGCCCCAGGTGTGCCCCCAGGTGTGTCCCCAGGTGTCCCCAGGTGTGCCCAGGTGTGCCCCAGGTGTGTCCCAGGTGTGTCCCCAGCTGTCCCCAGGTGTGCCCAGGTGTGCCCAGGTGTGTCCCCAGGTGTGTCCCTGAGTCCCCCCCAACCCTCATTGTCCCCAATGTCCCCATTGTCCCCATTGTCCCCAATGTCCCCAATGTCCCCACTGTCCCCAATGTCCCCAATGTCCCCAATGTCCCCACTGTCCCCAATGCCCCCAATCCCCCCAATGTCCCCAATGTCCCCAATGTCCCCAATGTCCCCAATGTCCCCAATCCCCCCAATGTCCCCAATGTCCCCTCACTGTCCCCAATCCCCCCAATGTCCCCAATGTCCCCAATGTCCCCAATGTCCCCAGTGTCCCCAATGTCCCCAATGTCCCCAATGTCCCCAATGTCCCCTCAGCTGTCCCAGTGTCCCGGGCCGGACTCCCCCGTGTTCCTCCCCGGGGATGGGGGCTGGGCGCTGGCCAAGCTCTGGGTGCGCGGCGCCCACTTTGTCCTGCACGAGATGGTCACTCACCTGCTGCACGGACACTTCCTGGCCGAGGCCTTCGCCGTGGCCACCCAGCGCCTGCCGGCCGCGCACCCCGTGCACCAGGTAACCCCCAAACAACCCCAAAACACCCTGAAATACCCCAAAAACACCCTGAAAACACCTCGACACACCCCGAAACACCCTGAAACACCCCTGAAATACCCCAAAAACACCCTGGAATACCCCAAAAACACCCCAAAAACACCACGAAACACCCTGAAACACCCCATAAACACCAAAAAACACCAAAAAACACCCTGAAACACCCCAAAAACACCCCGAAACACCTCAGAAACACCCTGAAAACCAAAATCCCCGCCCCAAGAACCCCAAAACCCCAAAACCCCAAAACTCCAAAAACCCCAAAACCCGAAAACACCCCAAAAACCGGAATCCCCTCCCCCCAAAACACCAAAAACAGAAATTCCAAACCCAAAACACCCCAAAAACCCCAAAACCCAAAACCCCAAAACCCCCAAAACCCGAAATCACGGCGTCAAAGCACCCCAAATACAAAATCCCAAACCCAAAAAACCCCAAAAACTGAAATGCCAAACCCAAAACACCCCAAAACTGAAATCCTGGCCCCTAAAAACCCAACTCTGACCCCAAAAATCCGTCCAGTGTCCCCAGTGTCCCCAATGTCCCCCAATGTCCCCAAATGTCCCCAAATGTCCCCAATGTCCCCAAATGACCCCAATGTCCCCAATGTCCCCCAATGTCCCCAAATGTCCCCAAATGTCTCCAATGTCCCCCAATGTCCCCAATGTCCCCAATGTCCCCAATGTCCCCTCACTGTCCCCAGCTGCTCCTCCCCCACCTGCGCTTCACCTTCCACATCAACATCCTGGCCCGGGAGACGCTGCTGAACCCCGGCGGCATCATCGACCAGGTGAGGCACACCTGGGACACCTGGGGACAGCTGGGGACACCTGGGAGGGCACCTGGGGACACCTGAGTGTCACCTGAGTGTCACCTGATGTCACCGGGAGATGCTGCTGAACCCCGGCGGCATCATCAACCAGGTGAGGGCACACCTGGGACACCTGGGGACAGCTGGGGACACCTGGGGACACCTGGGGGTCACCTGGGTGTCACCTGGATCCCTCGGCCCCCCTGGGTGATACCTGGGTGACACAGAGGGTGTCACTGATGTCCCCAGGCCACCTCTGTGGGCCGGGAGGGGACACAGGTGACACTGACAGGTGGCACAGGTGACACAGGTGTCACAGGTGACACTGAGGTTGACACTGACGGGTGTCCCTGATGTCCCCAGGCCACCTCGGTGGGCCAGGAGGGGACACAGGTGACACTGACAGGTGTCACAGGTGGCACAGGTGACACTGAGGGGTGTCACTGATGTCCCCAGGCCACCGCAGTGGGCCGGGAGGGGACACAGGTGACACAGGTGACACTGAGGTGTGTCACTGATGTCCCCAGGCCACCGCGGTGGGCCGGGAGGGGACGCTGGCGCTGGTGGCACAGGTGACACTGACAGGTGACACAGGTGTCACAGGTGACACAGGTGACACTGACAGGTGTGTCACTGTCCCCAGGCCACCGCGGTGGGCCGGGAGGGGACGCTGGCGCTGGTGGCGCTGGTGGCACAGGTGACACAGGTGACACTGACAGGTGTGTCCCTGATGTCCCCAGGCCACCGCGGTGGGCCGGGAGGGGACGCTGGCGCTGGTGGCACAGGTGACACAGGTGTCACAGGTGACACAGGTGACACTGACAGGTGTCACTGTCCCCAGGCCACCGCGGTGGGCCGGGAGGGGACGCTGGCGCTGGTGGCACAGGTGACACAGGTGACACTGACAGGTGTCACAGGTGTCACAGGTGACCCTGACGGGTGTCACTGTCCCCAGGCCACCGCGGTGGGCCGGGAGGGGACGCTGGCGCTGGTGGCACAGGTGACACTGACAGGTGTCCCTGATGTCCCCAGGCCACCGCGGTGGGCCGGGAGGGGACGCTGGCGCTGGTGGCCCGGGGCACGGCCGCGCTCCGGTACCGCGAGCTCTGCGTCCCCGAGGACGTGGCCGAGCGCGGCGTTGGGGACATCCCCGGATACCACTACAGGGACGACGCGCTGGAGATCTGGGAGGCCATCCGGGGGTCAGTGGGGACATCGGGGACATCGTGGGGACACTGGGGACAATGGGGACATTGGGGACATTGGGGACATTGGGCGGATTGGGGACATTGGGGACACTGGGGACAGTGGGGACAGTGGGGACAGTGGGGGCATTGGGGACATTGGGGGACATTGGGGACAGGGGGGACAATGTGGACATCATGGGGACATTGGGGACAATGGGGGGATTGGGGACATTGGGGACATTGGGGACATCCCCGGGTACCACTACAGGGACGACGCGCTGGAGATCTGGGAGGCCATCCGGGGGTCAGTGGGGACATCCTGGGGACATCGTGGGGACAATGGGGACAACGGGGACATCGTGGGGACAACGGGGGGATTGGGGACATGGGGACAGTGGGGACATCATGGGGACAATGGGGACATTGGGGACAACGGGGGCAGTGGGGACAGCGGGGACATTGGGGGGATTGGGGACAGTGGGGGCATTGGGGACATTGGGGGGATTGGGGACATTGGGGGGATTGGGGACATTGGGGACAACGGGGGGATTGGGGGGATTGGGGACAACGGGGGGACATCATGGGGACAACGGGGACAATGGGGACAGTGGGGACAACAGAGACATTGGGGACATGGGGACATCTGGGAGGCCATCCGGGGGTCGGTGGGGACATTGAGGGGACATTGGGGACAGTGGGGGTGTTGGGGACAACGGGGACATTGGGGACATTGGGGACATTGGGGACAATGGGGACAACGGGGACATTGGGGACATTGGGACAGTGGGACAGTGGGGACATCATTGGGGACATCGGGGCGTTGGGGACATTGGGGACAATGGGGACAATGGGGACAGCAAGGACATGGGGACAGTGATGTCATCCCTGCGGTGTCCCCACTGTCCCCAATGTCCCCACTGTCCCCACTGTCCCCAATGTCCCCCCTGTCCCCCGTGGTGTCCCCAGCTATGTGGAGGCCATCGTGTCCCCACAGTGTCCCCAATGTCCCCGCTGTCCCCCTGCTGTCCCCAGGTACGTGGAGGCCATCGTGTCCCTGTTCTACGCCGGGGACGCCGAGGTGGCCGAGGACGCGGAGCTGCAGGGCTGGGTGGGGGAGATCTTCACCTACGGCCTGCTGGGGAACCGGGACAGTGGTACGGACAGACAGACGGACATGGGGACAGCCAGGGGACATGGGGACAGCCAGGGGATCACCTACGGCCTGCTGGGGAACAGGGACAGCGGTACGGACAGACGGACAGACGGACAGGGGACAGACAGACAGACAGACATGGGGGACATGGGGACTGCTGGGGAACCCCGACAGTGGTACGGACATGGACAGACAGACAGACAGACGGACATGGGGACAGCTGGGGGATCACCTACGGCCTGCTGGGGAACAGGGACAGCGGTACGGACAGACGGACAGACAGACATGGGGGGGACAGGGGGGACAGCCAGGGGACACAGGGACTGCTGTGTCCCCCTGTCCATCTGTCCCCGTGTCCGTCTGTCCCCCCCTGTCCGTCTGTCCCCGTGTCCATCTGTCCCGTGTCCATCTGTCCCTCTGTCCATCTGTCCCCTCTGTCCCCCTGTCCGTCCGTCCCCCCAGGGTTCCCGTCCGAGCTCTGCGGCCGCCCTGAGCTGGTCAAGTTCCTGACCATGGTCATCTTCGCCTGCTCCGCCCGGCACGCGGCCGTCAACAGCGGCCAGGTGGGGACACACCTGGGGACACCTGGGGACACACCTGGGGACAGCTGGGGACACCTGGGGACACACCTGGGGACAGCTGGGGACACCTGGGGACAGCTGGGACACACCTGGGGACAGCTGGGGACACCTGGGGACACACCTGGGACACACCTGGGGACAGCTGGGGACAGCTGGGGACACACCTGGGACACACCTGGGGACAGCTGGGGACAGCTGGGGACACACCTGGGGACACACCTGGGGACACCTGGGGACACAGCTGGGGACACACCTGGGGACACCTGGGGACAGCTGGGGACACACCTGGGGACACACCTGGGGACACCTGGGGACAGCTGGGGACACACCTGGGGACACACCTGGGGACACCTGGGGACAGCTGGGGACACACCTGGGGACAGCTGGGGACACACCTGGGGGACACACCTGGGGACACCTGGGGACACCTGGGGACACCTGGGGACAGCTGGGGACACACCTGGGGACAGCTGGGGACACACCTGGGGGACACACCTGGGGACACCTGGGGACACCTGGGGACACCTGGGGACAGCTGGGGACACACCTGGGGGACACACCTGGGGACAGCTGGGGACAGCTGGGGACACACCTGGGGGCAGCTCAAGGACCTGAGTAACCCCATGACCCCGGAGTGACCCCATGACCCCCGAGTGACCCCTTGACCCCCAAGTGATCCCATGACCCCTGAGTGACCCGTGAGGGTCTTAAATGACCCCTTGACCACAGAGTGACCCCTTGGCACCCGAGTGACCCCTGTAGGACCTGAATGACCCCATAGCCCCTGAGTGACCCCTTGACCACAGAGTGACCCCGTGACCCCCCGGGTGACCCCCTGACCCCCTGGGTGACCCCCTGACCCCCGGGTGACCCCTTGACCACAGAGTGACCCCATGACCCCAGAGTGACCCCATGACCCTCTGAGTAACCCCATGACCCCAGAGTGTCCCCATGACCCCAGAGTGACCCCCCTGACCCCCGAGTGACCCCCTGACCCCAGAGTGACCCCCTGACCCCCCGAGTGACCCCGTGACGCCCCGGGTGACCCCCTGACCCCAGAGTGACCCCCTGACCCCCGGGTGACCCCGTGACCCCCCGGGTGACCCCCTGACCCCGCCCCCAGTACGACTACGCCGCCTGGATGCCCAACACGCCGGGGACGCTGCAGCTGCCACCGCCGGCCGCGGCCACCGAGGCCACCCCGGAGCGGCTGCTGGGGACGCTGCCGTCCCCCGAGGCCACCGGAGCCCTGCTGGCCCTGCTGAGCGTGGTCAGCTACGAGGGGGGCGAGCCGGTGAGAGGGGACATTGGGGACATTGGGGACATTGGGGACGCTGCCGTCCCCCGAGGCCACCGGAGCCCTGCTGGCCCTGCTGAGCGTGGTCAGCTACGAGGGGGGCGAACCGGTGAGAGGGGACACTGGGGACAGTGGGGACAGTGGGGACAGTGGGGACATTGGGGACAGCGGGGACATTGGGGGGATTGGGGACATTTGGGGACATTGGGGACACTGGGGACGCTGCCGTCCCCCGAGGCCACCGGAGCCCTGCTGGCCCTGCTGAGCGTGGTCAGCTACGAGGGGGGCGAGCCGGTGAGAGGGGACAGCGGGGACATTGGGGACATTGGGGACATTGGGGGGATTGGGGACATTGGGGACAGTGGGGACAGTGGGGACATTGGGGACATTGGGGGGATTGGGGACATTGGGGACATTGGGGGACATTGGGGACATTGGGGGGATTGGGGACATTGGGGACAGTGAGGGGATTGGGGACATTGGGGACACTGGGGGCATTGGGGGGATTGGGGACATTGGGGACATTGGGGACATTGGGGGGATTGGGGACATTGGGGACACTGTGGGGACATTGGGGACATTGGGGACATTGGGGACATTGGGGACAGTGGGGACATTGGGGACAGTGGGGGGACATTGGGGACACTGGGGACATTGGGGACAATGGGGACATTGAGCGCTTGTGACCCCCATGGTGACTCCATTTTTGGGGTCACCCTGATGTCCCTGCTGTCCCCTGACCCTGTCCCCTGTCACTGTCCCCAATGTCCCCAATGTCCCCAATGTCCCCAATGACCCAAATCCCCCCAATGTCCCCTGACGCTGTCCCCTGTCCCTGTCCCCATGTCCCCGTGCCCCCAATGTCCCCAATGTCCCCTGTCCCTGTGTCCCCAGCGTCCCCTGGGCTCGCGCAGCCAGGACCTGCTCTGTGTCCCCGGTGCCGGCGCTGCCCTGTCCCGGTTCCGCTCGGAGCTGGCCCGGATCTCCCGGAGGATCCAGGAGCGGAACCGGGGCCTGGCCCTGCCCTACCCCTACCTGGACCCGGCCTGCGTGCAGGAGAGCATCTCCATCTGAGGCCACCAGAGTGTCACCAGAGTGTCACCAATGTCACCAGAGTGTCACCAACATCATCAACATCATCAACATCATCAACGGCGTGCAGGAGAGCATCTCCATCTGAGGACACCAGAGTGTCACCAAGGGTCACCAGTGTCACCAACATCACCAACACCATCAACATCATCAACATCATCAACTGAGTGCAGGAGAGCATCTCCATCTGATGGCACCTGTCACCAAGGGCCACCAATGTCACCAACGTCACCAATGTCATCGACATCATCAACATCACCAATGGAGTGCAGGAGAGCATCTCCATCTGAGGCCACCAGTGTCACCAGAGTGTCCCCAATGTCACCAGAGTGTCACCAATGTCACCAACATCATCAACAGCGTGCAGGAGAGCATCTCCATCTGATGGCATCGGTGTCACCAGAGTGTCACCAATGCCACCAGAGTGTCACCAGAGTGTCACCAACATCATCAACATCATCAACATCATCAACATCCCCAACGGCGTGCAGGAGAGCATCTCCATCTGAGGCCACCAACGTCACCAGAGTGTCACCAATGTCATCAACATCATCAACATCATCAACTGAGTGCAGGAGAGCATCTCCATCTGATGGCATCAGTGTCACCAAGGGCCACCAATGTCACCAACATCACCAACATCATCAACATCACCAACATCATCAACATCATCAATATCACCAACGGCGTGCAGGAGAGCATCTCCATCTGAGGCCACCAATGCCACCAAGGGCCACCAATGTCACCAATGTCCCCAATGTCACCAATGTCACCAGTGTCACCAACATCATCAACATCACCAACATCATCAACATCATCAACATCACCAACGGCGTGCAGGAGAGCATCTCCATCTGAGGCCACCGGTGTCACCAGAGTGTCCCCAATGTCACCAGAGTGTCACCAACGTCACCAACATCATCAACGTCATCAACATCACCAGCCGAGTGCAGGAGAGCATCTCCATCTGAGGCCACCAATGCCACCAAGGGCCACCAATGTCACCAGAGTGTCCCCAGTGTCACCAATGTCACCAATGGCGTGCAGGAGAGCATCTCCATCTGATGGCACCGGTGTCACCAAGGGGCCACCAGAGTGTCCCCAATGTCCCCAACATCCCCAGTGGCGTTGCAGGAGAGCATCTCCCTCTGCCGTCCCCACAATGTCCCCAAGGGCCACCACCCAGTGTCACCAGCAGCCCCTCTTGGTGGCCCCAACCCCACCCCCCGAGATGTCCCCGAGATGTCCCCAAATCCCCTCCAGGGTGTCCCCAACCCCCCAAAAATGTCCCCAAGGTGTCCCCAGGATATCCCCAGGGTGTCCCCAACCCCCCTGAGATGTCCCCAAGATGTCCCCAAACTCCCCGAGATGTCCCCAATACCCCCAGGAATGTCCCCAAATCCCCTCCAGGGTGTCCCCAACCCCCCCAAAATGTCCCCAAAATGTCCCCAAGGTGTCCCCAGGGTGTCCCCAAGGTGTCCCCAACCCCCCCCAGGCAGCGCCGCTCACCTGCCCAGGCTCCCCCAATGATGGAAACCTCCCCCCAAAAAATGAGGGGACCCCAAAAAATTCCCGGGAAAATCCCCCCAAAAAAATTCCCGGGAAAATTCCAAAAAAAATCCCGGGAAAAATCCCCCAACTTCAGCCGCCAGGGGGCAGCAGCGAGCGAGCCAATTAGCCATAATTAAAATAAAAATAAAATAAAATAAAATAAAATCGGTTTCTGGTCCCGGTCTCAGTTTTCGGTTTTCGATCCCGATTTTTGGATCCCCCCACCCCCAATTCCAGTTTTTTCCAAATTTTTTTTTTGGCTTCTCATCCCAATTTCCCGCCCTTTTTTCCCGCCCCCTTCGGTTTCCACCCCAATTTCCCCTCCCCCGCCCCGGGGTCACCGGGTCCATCCAAACATCCCCGGCCGGACTTTGGAATTTCGGGGCCGTTCCCAAAAATTCCCAAAATTCCCGAATTTCCCGGAATTCCCCAATTCCCGGCCCCGCGTTCCTCCAGGTAACCCCGGACTGGGGGGGGAGGGGGGAAATTCCGACCCCAAAATCCCCAAAATCCGGCGTGGGAATTTGGGGGGGGTGGCCCTGGGGGCGTTTGGGGACATTTTGGGGACATTTGGGGACGTTTCGGGGCCGTTCACCACCGCGCATGCGCGATGCTGGCGGGCGCCGCCAGGCGGCGCTGTGACGGCGCGCCCCCTCCCTCATTTGCATAACCCCGCCTCAAGGGGGCGTGTCCAGCCCAACGCGCGGGAAGTTCCCGGAACGCCCCCAAGGTTGCGGGGGGAGGGTCGGGGGGTCCCGGGAGGGTTTTGGGGGGTCCCGGGAGGGAATTTGGGGGTCCCGAGGGGTTTTTGGGGGTCCCGAATCCGCCCGCGGCGTCGGCGAGGAGATCCGAGGGGGTCCCGAGGGGGTTTGGGGGTCCCGAGGGGTTTTTGGGGGTCCCGGCTCCCCCCCGCGCGGGGTCGATGGTACGATCCGAGGGGTCCCGGGGGGAATTTGGGGGTCCCGGGGGGGATTTTGGGGGTCCCGGGGGAGATTTTGGGGTCTCGGGGGGGATTTTGGGGTCTCGGGGCATTTTGGGGTCCAGGACCCCCGAGTTTGGGGTCCCGGGGTGGTTTTGGGACTTTTTTGGGGGGAATTTTGGGAACTTTTGGGATTTTTTGGGGAGATTTTTTGGGATTTTTTTGGGATTTTTTGGGATTTTTTTGGGGGGGGGTCCCGAGGGGATTTTGGGGTTCGGGACCCCCCCAAAATTGGGTGAAGAAATTTTGGGGTCCCCGGGTTTGGATTTTTTGGGATTTTTTGGGGGGGCGGGGTCGGGGGGGGTGGGGGGGGGGAGGGGTCCCAAGGCCACCGGGCGATGGCGACATCGATGACGTCACCGCGGTGACGTCACCCGCGACCTTCCCGCCCCCCTCTGCCCCTCCCCTCCCCCTCCCCCCTTTTTTTGGGGTCACGTGGGCGGGTTCGGCCTTGGGGGGAGGGGCGGGGGGAGGGGCGCCCCTCCCCCATCCCCACCCCCATCCCGGGACCCCCCAAAATTCCCCCAAAAAAATCCCAAAATTCCCCCAAAAATCCCAAAATTCCCCCAAAAAATCCCAAAATTCCCCAAAAAATCCCAAAATTCCCCCCAAAAATCCCAAAATTCCCCCAAAAAATCCCAAATTTCCCAAAAACAATCCCAAAATCCCCCCAAATTTGGGGTCTCTGACCCCCAGGTCCCCCCAAAATTCCCTCAAATCCCCAAAATTCTCCCAAAATTCCCCCAAATTTGGGGTCTCCGACCCCCGGGAGCCCCGAAATTCCCCAAAAATGGGATTTTTGGGGTGAATTTGGGGCGTTTTGGGGCTCTCGGGGTCACAAAAATCCAAATTTGGGGTCAATTTGGGGTGAATTTGGGTAAATTTGGGGCTCTCGGGGTCACAAAAATCCGAATTTGGGGTGAATTTAGGGCTCCCAGGGTCACAGAAATCTGAATTTTGGGTGAACTTGGGGAGAATTTGGGTAAATTTGGGGTGCCAGGGTCACAAAAATCCGAATTTTGGGTTAATTTGAGGTGAATTTGGGGCTTTTTGGGTGAATTTTGGGTTCCCAGAGTCACAAACCCCAAAATTTTGGTGAATTTTGGGTGAATTTGGGGCTTTTTGGGTGAATTTGGGGTTCCCAGGGTCACAAACCCCCAAATTTTGGTGAATTTTGGGTGAATTTGGGGCTTTTCGGGTGAATTTGGGGTGAATTTGGGGCTTTTTGGGTGAATTTGGGGTGAATTTGGGGATTTTTGGGTGAATTTGGGGCTTTTTGGGTCAATTCCGGGTGAATTTCGGGTGATTTTGGGGCTTTTCGGGTAAATTTTGGGTGAATTTGTGGCTTTTTTGGGTGAATTTGGGGCTTTTCGGGTGAATTTTGGTGAATTTCGGGTGAATTTGGGGCTTTTTTGGGTGAATTTGGGGGCTTCTCGGGTGAATTTCGGGTGAATTTGGGGCTTTTTGGGTGAATTTTGGGTGAATTTTGGTGAATTTTGGTGAATTTGGGGCTTTTTGAGTCAATTCCGGGTGAATTTTTGGCTCCCTGGCTCTCCCAACCCCCAATTTTTGGGGTGAATTTTGGGGATTTTCGGTATTTTCGGGGCGCCCCCGCCGGCGCGCGCGGGGGGCGTGGCCTGGGCCTGACCACGCCCCCAAAGCCCCTCCCCCCAAGCCCCTCCCCCCCCTTTTTGGGGCCCCCCGGGGCCGTTTTGGGGCAGAATCGGCGGAACCCGCGGAGGTACCGGGGGGGGGGAGGGGAGGGGGATTTTGGGGGGGGGGAGACCCCAAAAAATTTTTGGGGGGGGGGAGGGGGCGCACGTGGGGAGCACGTGGCGGGGTTTGGGGGAGATCGGGGCTTTTTGGGGAGTTTTGGGGATTTTTGGGATTTTTTTTGGATTTTTTGGGGAATTTTTTGGGATTTTTGGGGGGATTTTTGGGGGATTTTTTGGGAGATTTTTTGCGGGAATTTTTTTGGGCTTTTTTTGGGATTTTTGGGGATTTTTTGGGGGAATTTTGGGGATTTTTTGGGGATTTTTGGGGGGATTTTTGGGGATTTTTGGGGGTTTTTTTTGATTTTTTTTTTTGGATATTTTGGGGGATTTTTGGGGGGAATTTTGGGGGATTTTTTGGGGGGGATTTTGGGGATTTTTGGGGGGATTTTTGGGGGGATTTTTGGGGATTTTTGGGGGGAATTTTGGGGGAATTTGGGGGGATTTTTTTGGGGAATTTTGGGGATTTTTGGGGGGAATTTGTTGGGAGATTTTTTTTGGATTTTTTTGGGATTTTTTGGGGGGGAAATTTGGAGATTTTGGGGGGAATTTTTGGGGGATTTTTTTTTTATTTTTTGGGGGATTTGGGGGGATTTTGGGGGCATTTTTTTGGGATTTTTTTTTGGAGGGGGGGTTTGGAGGTTCCGGGGGTTGGGAGACCCCGAATTTGGGGGGAATTTTGGGGATTTTCAGGGGAATTTTGGAGGCGTCTTGGGGGGGTGAGAGACCCCAAAATTTTTGGGGGGGTTTTCCACAGTTTTTGGGATTTTTCTGAAAAAAAAAACCCCGAATTTTGGGGCAATTTCTCCCAAATTCGGGATTTCTCTGATGAAACTCAAAATCCCCCAAATTTTGGATTTTCTCCCCAGATTTTGGGGTAAAATCCTGAATTTTTGGGATTTCCCTGGGAAAACTCCCCAAATTTTGGGGTAAAATCCCGAAGATTTTGAGGTAAATTCCCCAAATTTTGGGATTTCCCTGATAAAACTCCCAAAATTTTGAGGTAAATTCCCCCAAATTTGGTTTTTTCTCCCAGATTTCGGGGTAAATCCCCCAAACTTTGGATTTTCTCCCAGATTTTGGGGTAAAATCCCGAATTTTTGGGATTTCCCTGATAAAACTCCCCAACTTTCGGGGTAAATCCCCCAAATTTTGGAGTAAATTCCCCCAAATTTTGGATTTTCTCCCCAAATTTGGGATTTCCCCGATAAACCTCCCCAGATTTTGGGTTAAAATCCCGAATTTTTGGGATTTCCCTGATAAACCTCCCCAGATTTTGGGTTAAAATCCCCAATTTTTGGGATTTCCCTGATAAACCTCCCCCAATTTCGGGTTAAAATCCCCAATTTTTGGGTTTTCCCCGATAAACCTCCCCCAATTTTGGGGTAAAATCCCCAATTTTGGGTGTTTTCCCAATAAACCTCCCCAGATTTCAGGTTAAACTCCCCAAATTTGGGATTTCTCTGATAAACCTCCCCCAATTTCGGGTTAAAATCCCCAATTTTTGGGTTTTTCCCAATAAACCTCCCCAATTTTGGGTTAAACTCCCCAATTTTGGGTTAAAATCCCCAATTTTGGGTTTTTCCCAATAAACCTCCCCCAATTTTGGGTTAAACTCCCCAATTTTGGGTTAAAATCACGGATTTTTGGGGTTTTCTCCCCCAATTTGTCATTTTCTCCCAGATTTCGGGTTAAACTCCCCGATTTCGGGTTAAACTCCCCAATTTTGGGTTAAACTCCCCAATTTTGGTTTAAACTCCCCAATTTTGGGTTTTTCTCAATAAACCTCCCCCAATTTTGGGTTAAACTCCCCAATTTCGGGTTAAACTCCCCAATTTTGGGATTTTCTCTGATAACCCTCCCCCAATTTCGGGTTAAACTCCCCAATTTTTGGGATTTCCCTGATAAACCTCCCCCAATTTTGGGTTAAACTCCCCAATTTTTGGGATTTCCCTGCTAAACCTCCCCAGATTTTGGGGTAAATTCCCCGAATTTTGGATTTTCTCCCAGATTTCGGGTAAAATCCCCAATTTTTGGGATTTCCCTGTTAAACCTCCCCCAATTTTGGGTTAAACTCCCCAATTTTTGGGATTTCTCTGTTAAACCTCCCCAGATTTCGGGTTAAAATCCCCCAAATTTGGGATTTTCCCTGATAAACCTCCCCCAATTTCGGGTTAAAATCCCCAATTTTGGGTTTTTCCCAATAAACCTCCCCAATTTTGGGTTAAACTCCCCGATTTTGGGTTAAACTCCCCAATTTTGGGTTAAAATCCCCAATTTTTGGGTTTTTCCCAATAAACCTCCCCGATTTCGGGTTAAACTCCCCAATTTTGGGTTAAACTCCCCAATTTCGGGTTAAACTCCCCAATTTTGGGTTAAACTCCCCAATTTCGGGTTAAACTCCCCAGATTTCGGGTTAAACTCCCCAATTTCGGGTTAAACTCCCCAATTTTGGGTTAAACTCCCCAATTTCGGGTTAAACTCCCCAATTTTGGTTTAAACTCCCCAATTTCGGGTTAAACTCCCCAATTTTGGGTGTTTCCCCCCAGATGCAGCTGCTGCGTTTCTACGTGCGGCCGCAGAGCTCGGGGGGGGTCCCGGAGCTGGGGGCGCCCTCGGGCCTGGGCTCCCCCCTGAAGGTGGCCAAGGAGGTGGAGCCCGGGGTCACCGAGGTCACCTGCGAGCTCTGCTACTACCTGGGCTGGGCAGGTGAGCGGGGGGGGCGAGGGGGTGGGGGGACTGGGGGGGGTTGGGGAATTTTTTTTGAATTTTTTTGGATTTTTTTGGATTTTTTTTATTTTTTTGAGATTTTTTTTTATTTTTTAATGGAATTTTTTCGGTTTTTTTTCTTTAATATTTTTGCATTTTTTTCAGATTTTTTTTGGATTTTTGTTTTTTTGATTTTTTTGGAGTTTTTTTGGAATTTTTTTTTTTTAATTTTTTTTGATTTTTTATGGAATTTTTTCGGAATTTTTTTTGATTTTTTTTTTGAATTTTTTTCGGAATTTTTTTTTGGAATTCTTTTGGATTTTTTGGGGGATTTTTCTGGATTTTTTTTCCCCAGAATTTTTTGATTTTTTATGGAATTTTTTTGGATTTTTTTTTGATTATTTTGGATTTTTTTTTTCCAGAATTTTTTTGGATTTTTTCTGGAAAATTTTTAGGGTTTTTTTCAGATTTTTTTCGGATTTTTTCAGAACTTTTTTTGGACTTTTTTCAGAAATTTTTTGGAAATTTTTTGGATTTTTTCAGATTTCTTCTGGAATTTTTTTTTTATTATTTTTTCGGATTTTTAAAAAATTTTTTTCGAATTTTTTTTTTATTTTTTCGGAATTTTTTTGGATTTTTTTGGATTTTTTTCAGAATTTTTTTGGATTTTTTCCGGATTTTTTTTCGATTTTTTGGGGAATTTTTTTTTTTTTTGGAAGCTTTTTATAATTTTTTTTGATTTTTTTTTGGAATTTTTTTTGGATTTTTTGGAAGCTTTTTATAATTTTTTTGGATTTTTTTTTTGATTTTTTTTTGGAATTTTTAAATGGGACTTTTATGGGATTTCTGTGGGGTTTTTATGGGATTTTAATGGGATTTTTGTATTTTCCGTCATTTGGGGGGATTTTTTTTGGGATTTCTGTGTTTTTTGTGGGATTTCTGTGATTTCTGTATTTGGGGTTCAGGTGAGGATGCCCCGAGCCCCGAGGAGCTGCAGCAGCTGCGCTGGATTTTGGGGGGATTTCTGTGATTTTTAGGGGATTTTAATGGGATTTTTTATGGGATTTTTATGGGATTTTTTACAGGATTTCTGTGTTTTTTTTTGGGATTTCTGTGATTTCTGTATTTGGGGTTTGTGTTTTTGGGGTGCAGGTGAGGATGCCCCAAGCCCCGAGGAGCTGCAGCAGCTGCGCTGGATTTTGGGGGGGGATTTCTGTGATTTTGGGGGGGATTTTTAGGGGATTTTAATGGGATTTTTTGTGGGATTTCGGTGTTTTTTGTGGGATTTCTGTGATTTTTGGGGGGATTTCTGTGATTTTTGGGGGGATTTTAATGGGATTTTTTATGGGATTTTTATGGGATTTCTGTGTTTTTTGGGGGATTTCTGTGATTTCTGTATTTGGGGTCCAGGTGAGGATGCCCCAAACCCCGAGGAGCTGCAGCAGCTGCGCTGGATCCTGGGGGGGATTTTAATGGGATTTTTTATGGGATTTCTGTGATTTTTGGGGCTATTTTTACAGGATTTCTGTGTTTTTTGTGGGATTTCTGTGATTTCTGTATTTGGGGTTTGTGTTTTGGGGTTCAGGTGAGGATGCCCCAAACCCCGAGGAGCTGCAGCAGCTGCGCTGGATTTTGGGGGGGATTTTAATGGGATTTTTTACAGGATTTCTGTGTTTTTTGGGGGATTTCTGTGATTTTTTTTGGGATTTCTGTGATTTCTGTATTTGGGGTTTATTTTGGGGTTCAGGTGAGGATGCCCCGAGCCCCGAGGAGCTGCAGCAGCTGCGCTGGATTTTGGGGGGGATTTCTGTGTTTTTTATGGGATTTCTGTGATTTTGGGGGGATTTTAATGGGATTTTTTGTGGGATTTCGGTGTTTTTTGGGGGATTTCTGTGATTTTTATGGGATTTTTTGTGGGATTTCTGTGTTTTTTGTGGGATTTCTGTGATTTCTGTATTTGGGGTCCAGGTGAGGATGCCCCAAGCCCCGAGGAGCTGCAGCAGCTGCGCTGGATTTTGGGGGGATTTCTGTGCTTTTTGGGGGGATTTTAATGGGATTTTTATGGGATTTTTATGGGATTTCTGTGTTTTTTGTGGGATTTCTGTGATTTCTGTATTTGGGGTTCAGGTGAGGATGCCCCAAACCCCGAGGAGCTGCAGCAGCTGCGCTGGATTTTGGGGGGATTTCTGTGATTTTTGGGGGGATTTTAATGGGGTTTTTTATGGGATTTCTGTGTTTTTTGTGGGATTTCTGTGATTTCTGTATTTGGGGTCCAGGTGAGGATGCCCCAAACCCCGAGGAGCTGCAGCAGCTGCGCTGGATTTTGGGGTCCCCGCTGGCCGGGGGGGAGGACGTGGCCCCCCAGAGCTTCCTCAGCCCCCGTGGGCACCACGTCCTGCTGGAGATCGGGCCCAGGTCGGGATTCGGGGGGGTTTGGGGGGCTTGGGGGTTTGGGGGGATTGGCTGGGGAATTTTGGGGATTTTTTTGGGGTTTTTTGGGGATTTTTTGGGGGGATTTTTGGGGATTTTTTTGATTTTTTGGGGGATTTTTTGGGGATTTTTTTGGGGGTGGATTTGAGGATTTTTTTGGGATTTTTTTGGTTTTTTGGGGGATTTTTTGGGGTTTTTTGAGGGCTTTTTGGGGGGGGGTTGGGGATTTTTTGGGGATTTTTTGGGGTTTTTTGGGGATTTTTGGGGGTTTTGGGGATTTTTTTGGGGATTTTTTTTGGGAGTTTTGGTGATTTTTTGGGGGGTTTTTGGGGGGGTTTTTGGGGGATTTTTGGGGATTTTTTGGGGATTTTTTTGTGATTTTTTTGGGGTTTTGGGGGGGTTTTTGGGGATTTTTTGAGGGTTTTTGTGGGGGTTTGTTGGGGATTTTTTCGGGATTTTTTCGGGATTTTTTTGGGTGGGATTTGAGGGATTTTTTGGGGGATTTTGGGGTTTTTTTTTGTGGGTGGGATTTTGGGTGGGATTTTTGGGGATGTTTTTGGGTTTTTTGGGGGATTTTTGGGGGATTGTTGGGGATTTTTTGGGGGATTTGTTGGGATTTTTTTGGGTGGGTGGGATTTTGGGGGATTTTTTGGGTTTTTTTTTGAGATTTTTTTGGATTTTTTTGGGGTTTTTGGGGGCTTTTTTGGGGATATTTTGGGGGTTTTGGGGATTTTTGGGGGAGATTTTTGGGGGGATCTTGGGGGGATTTTTGGGGGGAATTCCAGGATTAATTAACCCCAGGGCTAATTAACAATTAATTAATTAACTAATTGCAGGCTGGGGGTGTGCACACCCCATCCCTTCATCACCCTCAGGGCGACAATTTTGCCGTTTTTGGGGCGATTTTTAAAATATTTTTTTTGTTTTTTCTGGGGAATTCCAGGATTAATTAACCTGGAGCTAATTAACGAATTAATTAACTATTTGCAGGATGGAGGATGTGCACGCCGCTGTCCCTTCATCACCCTCTGGGTGCCAATTTTGCCGTTTTTGGGGCGATTTTTAAAATTTTTTTTTTGTTTTTTTTTCGGGGAAATTCCGGAATTAATTAACCCCGGGGCTAATTAAGGGATTAATTAACTAATTGCAGGCTGGGGGTGTGCACGCCGCTGTCCACCAACGCCGTCTCGCTGTGCCACGCCGCCGGCCTGAGCCGCGTCCGCAGGGTGGAGAGGTCCAGGAGGATCCTGCTGCAGGTTATTTTGGGGGGATTTGGGGGCATTTTGGGACATTTTGGGACATTTTGGGGGGATTTAGGGGAAAAAAAAATCACTGAAAAAGAATATAATAAAATAAAATAAAAATCAAAAATGGGTGGGGAAAAACAAAATTATTCAAATTTTTTTAAAATTCCTCCCCCCTCCAAAAAATCTCCCAAAACCTCAAAAAAAAAAAAAAAAAATTAAACCAAAAAAAAAATCATTAAAATAATTCCCAAAAATTCCCCAAAAAATTGGTTAAAACCTCAAAAAAAAAAAAAACCCTCCCCCAAAAAATCATTAAAATAATTCCCAAAAATTCCCCAAAAAATCTCCCAAAACCTCAAAAAAAAAAAAAAAAGCCAAAAAAAAAATCATTAAAATAATTCCCAAAAATTCCCCAAACAATTGGTTAAAAAACCCTCCCAAAACCTCAAAATAATAAACCAAAAAAATCATTAAAAAATCCCCCCAAAAAATCACGAAAAAAATCAGTAAAAAAGCCTCAAAAAAAAAAATTCCTCAAAAAATATATTTAAAAAATCATTAAAAAATCCCCCCCAAAAAATCACGAAAAAAAATCGGTAAAAACCCCCTCCCAAAACTCCAGAAAAAGAACCCAAAAAAATAAAAAAAAATCAGGAAAAAAATGGGTAAAAAACCTCAAAAAAGCCCCAGAAAAAAAACCACAAAAAAAATCCAAAAAAAAATCCCAAAAAATCAGGAAAAAATGGGTAAAAACCTCAAAAAACCCCCTAAAAAGTCCCAAAAAAACCCAAAAAAAATCCCCCCAAAAATCCCAAAAAATCCAAATAAACCCCCAAAAAATCCCAAAAAACCCCTAAAAATCCCAAAAATCCCAATTTTTCCCCCTCTCCCCCTGGGCAGCTGTCAGGCCCGGTGGTTCCGGGTGTGCGGGAGCGGCTGGGGCGGGCGCTGCGCGAGCCGGTGACCGAGCAGCTCTACCCCCGAGCCC
>WQNJ02000157.1:0-39864 GCA_016584745.2 Phylloscopus trochilus trochilus
TTCCCCTTTTCCCCATTTTCCCCCATTTTTTCCCCTTTTCCCCCATTTTTCCCGTATTTCCCCATTTCCCTTCCCTCCCGTTTCCCCCATTTCCCAATTTCTCTCCCATTTCCTGCGTTCCTTCTGATTTCCTCACCTTTTCCCATTCTTCTCCTTTACCCCCAAGTTTTCCCCATTTCTCCCAGGTACAGCTGCAGCTGCTGGAATGCACCCAGCCCTTTCACATTCCCCCGTTTTCCCTGTATTTTTCCCATTTTTCTCATTTTTCTCACATTTTTCTCGTTTTCCCCACACTTTTTCCCATTTCTCTCCCCAGGTGTGCCAGGCCCGGCTTGAGGCCCAGACACAGGTGCAGGTGCAGGCCCTGGATCCCTTTCCCATTTTCCCCACATTTCTCCCCGTTTCTCTCCCTCAGGTGTGCCAGGCACGGCACAAGGCGCAGGTGCAGGCCCAGCTGCTGGAGGCACCATTTCCTATTTTCCCATTTTTCCCCATTTTCCCCACATTTCTGCCCATTTCTCTCCCCCCAGGTGTGCCGGGCGCGGCACCAGGCCCAGGTGGAGGTACAGGCGCAGGCGCTAGAGCTCTTTCCTATTTCCTTATTTCCCTATTTCCCCCGTTTTCCCCACATTTCTCCCCATTTTCTCCCCCCAGGTGTGCCGGGCGTGGCACGAGGCCCAGGCTCAGGTGCAGGCCCAGGTGCCATTCCCCATTCCCCATTTCCCATTTTTCTCTCCCCAGGTGTGCCGGGCGCGAGGCGCAGGCGCAGGTGCAGGTGCAGGCCCAGGCCCTGGAGCCCTTTCTGAATTCCCCATTTTTCCCCATTCCCCATTTCCATTTCTCCCCATTTTCTCTCCCCAGGTGTGCCAGGCCCGCCTTGAGGCGCAGGTGCAGTTGCAGGTGCTGGAGGCTGCACAGCCATTCCCCATTTCCCTGTTTCTCTCTCCCCAGGTGTGCCGGGCGCGGCGCGAGGCCCAAGCCCAGGTGCAGGTGCAGACCCAGACCCAGGAGCCCTTTTCCATTTCCCCATTCCCCATTTTTCTCTCTCCCCAGGTGTGCCGGCCACGGCACAAGGCCCAAGCCCAGGTGCAGGCCCAGGTGCCATTCCCCATTCCCCATTCCCCAGTTCCCATTTTTCTCTCCCCCCAGGTGTGCCGGGCGCGGCGCGAGGCCCAAGCCCAGGGGCAGGTGCAGGCCCTGGAGCCATTCCCCATTTCCCATTTTCCCCACATTTCTCCCCATTTTTCTCTCCCCAGGTGTGCCGGGCGCGGCGCGAGGCGCAGGTGCAGGTGCAGGCGCAGGTGCTGGAGGCCGCGCAGCCATTCCCCATTCCCCATTTCCCATTTTTCTCTCTCCCCAGGTGTGCCGGGCGCGGCGCGAGGCCCAGGCCCAGGTGCCATTCCCCATTCCCCATTCCCCATTCCCCATTTTTCTCTCTCCCCAGGTGTGCCGGGCGAGGCGCAGGTGCAGGCGCAGGCCCTGGAGCCATTCCCCATTCCCCATTTCCCTGTTTCTCTCTCCCCAGGTGTGCCGGGCGCGGCACGAGGCCCAGGCCCAGGCGCAGGCGCAGGCGCAGGTGCAGGTGCAGGCCCAGGTGCCATTCCCCATTCCCCATTCCCCATTTAGGTGCAGGCCCAGGTGCCATTCCCCATTCCCATTCCCCATTTTTCTCTCTCCCCAGGTGTGCCGGGCGCAGCGCGAGGCCCAAGCCCAGGTGCAGGCGCAGGTGCTGGAGGCCGCACAGCCATTCCCCATTTCCCTGTTTTTCCCCATTTTCCCCACATTTCTCCCCGTTTCTCTCCCCAGGTGTGCCGGGCGTGGCGCAAGGCGCAGGCGCAGGTGCAGGTGCAGACCCAGGCCCTGGAGCTCTCTCCCATTTCCCATTTCCCCACATTTCTCCCCATTTTCTCTCCCCAGGTGTGCCGGGCGCGGCGCGAGGCCCAGGCGCAGGTGCAGGTGCAAGCCCAGGTGCCATTCCCCATTCCCCATTCCCTATTCCCCATTTTCTCTCCCCAGGTGTGCCGGGCGCGGTGCGAGGCCCAGGCGCAGGTGCAGGTGCAGGTGCTGGAGCCCTTTCCCATTTTCTGTTTACCCATTTTTCCCCATTTCTCTCCCCCCAGGTGTGCCGGGCGCAGCGCGAGGCCCAAGCCCAGGGGCAGGTGCAGGCCCTGGAGCCATTCCCCATTTTCCCATTTTCCCCACATTTCTCCCATTTTCTCTCCCCAGGTGTGCCGGGCGCGGCGCGAGGCCCAGGCGCAGGTGCAGGTGCAGGTGCTGGAGGCCGCGCAGCCATTCCCCATTTCCCTGTTTTTCCCCATTTTCCCCACATTTCTCCATTTTTCTCTCCCCAGGTGTGCCAGGTGTGGCGCGAGGCGCAGGTGCAGGCGCAGGCGCAGGCGCAGGTGCTGGAGGCTGGCATGACCATTCCCCATTCCCCATTTTCCCCATTTTTCCCCATTTCTTCCCAGGTGTGCCAGGCCCGCCTTGAGGCGCAGGTGCAGGTGCTGGAGCCCTTTCCATTCCCCATTTCCCATTTTCTCTCCCCAGGTGTGCCGGGTGCAGCGCGAGGCCCAGGTGCAGATGCAGGCCTGGAGCCATTCCCCATTTCCCCATTTCCATTTTTCCCCATTTCTCTCTCCCCAGGTGTGCCGGCCACGGCACAAGGCCCAAGCCCAGGTGCAGGCCCAGGTGCCATTCCCCATTCCCCATTCCCCAGTTCCCATTTTTCTCTCTCCCCAGGTGTGCCGGGCGCGGCGCGAGGCGCAGGCGCAGGTGCAGGTGCAGGCACAGGTGCAGGCCCTGGAGCCATTCCCCATTTCCCATTTTCCCCACATTTCTCCCCATTTTCTCTCCCCAGGTGTGCCGGGCGCGGCGCGAGGCGCAGGCGCAGGTGCAGGTGCAGGCGCAGGTGCTGGAGGCCGCGCGCCGTTTGGCCGCCGTGCCGGGGTTGCCCGCCGAGCAGCGGCGCCGGCGGCAGCGGCTCCAGGCCGAGGCCGCCCAGAGGCTGCGGCAGCTGCGGGCTCAGCTCGGGGGGGCCCGGGCAGGGTGAGGGGCACGGGGGGCTTGGGGGGGGTGTCAGGGGCTTTGGGGACATTGAGGAGCATTGGGGTCATTGGGGGTCAGGGGGGTTTGGGGACACTGGGGGCTTTGGGGACATTGGGGGGCTTTGGGGTCATTGGGGACATTGGGGTCAGGGGGCTTTGGGGACACTGAGGGGCTTTGGTGCATTTGGGGGGTCGGGAGGGCTTTGGGTCACTGGGGGCATTGGGACATTGGGGGGCTTTGGGGTCATTGGGGACATTGGGGGGTCAGGGGCTTTGGGGTCACTGAGGGGCTTTGGTGCATTGGGGGTCAGGGGGGCTTTGGGGGTCAGGGGGGTTTGGGGCATTGGGGTCATTGGGGGGCTTTGGGGCATTGGGGACATTGGGGGGCTTGGGGGGGTCTGGGGGGCTTTGGGGTCACTGGGGGGCTTTGGTGCATTGCGGGGTCAGGGGGCTTTGGGGACATTGGGGGGCTTTGGGGCATTGGGGACATTGGGGGGTCAGGGGGGCTTTGGGGACACTGAGGGACTTTGGGGCTTTGGGGGGCTTTGGGGGGCTTTGGGTCACTGGGGGCATTGGGGGGCTTTGGGGGCTTTGGGGTAGGGGCTGGTGAGGGCTTTCGGGTCACTGAGGGACTTTGGGGTCATTTGGGGTCAGGGGGGCTTTGGGGTCACTGAGGGGCTTTGGTGCATTGGGGGGTCAGGGGGGCTTTGGGGCATTGGGGACATTGGGGGCTTTGGGGGACACAGGGGAGCTGTGGGGGGCTTTGGGTCACAGGGGCTTTGGGGACACTCGGGGACACTGAGGGGCTTTGGGGCATTGGGGGTTCAAGGGGGCTCGAGGGTCACTGGGGGGCTTTGGGGACATTGGTCATTGGGGGGCTTTGGGGCTTTGGGGGTCACTGGGGGGCTTTGGGGTCTCTGGGGGGGTCCCAGCAGCTCTGAGCCCCCCCTGCCCCCCCCCCCAGATGAGAACGGGTCCCTCTGTGAGCTCCCGGCGCTGGAAAATGGTGAGGGGGCACCTGGGGGGCACCTGGAGGTCACCTGGGGGGGGCACCTGGGCACCTGAGGGGGTCACCTGGGGGTGCACCTGGGGGGTCTCACCTGCACATCTGAGGGTGTTACCTGCACACCTGGTGGGGGTCACTTGCACACCTGGGGGTCACCTGGGGGGGCACCTGGGGGTGTTGCCTGCACACCTGAGGGGGTCACCTGGGCACCTGGTGGGGTCTCACCTGCACACCTTAGGGGGGGTCACATGCACACCTGGGGGGATCACGTCCACACCTGGGGGGGTCACCTGGGCACCTGGTGGGGGTCTCCTGGGCACCTGGGGAGGGTCTCACCTGCACACCTAAAGGGGCACCTGGGGGGGACTCACCTGCACACCTGAGAGGGTCACCTGGGGGTGCACCTGGGGGATCTCACCTGCACATCTGAGGGTGTTACCTGCACACCTGGTGGGGTCACCTGGGTACCTGAATCCCTTTTGGGGGTCACCTGGGTGTAACCTGACCCCCCCCTCCCCCCGTGTCTCCCACAGGAGCCCTGCCCCCCCCAAGCCCCCCCCGGGCGGGCCCGGCCGCCCCTCCCCCCCCCGGGCCGGCTCCAGCAGCCCCGAGCGCCGGCCCCTCCCCCCCTGGACCCCCGAGGTGCCCCCGGGCGCCGCAGCTCCTCGCCAGCCCCGCCAGGTGCGTCACCCCAAAAAAGCCTTCATTTCCCCCAAAAATCCTTTATCCCCCCCAAAAATCCCTTTATTTCCCCCAAAAATCCTTTATTTCCCCCAAAAACCCTTCATTTTCCACAAAAATCCCTTTATTCCCCCCAAAAATCCCTTTATTCCCCCAAAACCCCTTTATTCCCCCCCAAAAACCCTTCATTTCCCCAAAAATCCTTTATTCCCCCCCAAAAATCCCTTTATCCCCTCACAAAAAATCCCTTTTTCTCCCCAAAAAACCCTTTATTTCCCCCAAAAATCCTTTTTCTCCCCAAAAAATCCCTTTATCCCCTCACAAAATCCCTTTATTCCCCCCTAAAATCCTTTATTTCCCCAAAAAATCCCTTTATGCCCCATAAAAATCCCTTTATCCCCCCCAAAAATCCCTTTATTTTCCCCAAAAATCCTTTTTCTCCACAAAAAAATCCTTTTATTCCCTCACAAAATCCCTTTATTCCCCCCCAAAATCCTTTATTCCCCCCAAAAAAATCCCTTTATCCACCCCCAAATCCTTTATCCCTCCAAAAATCCCTTTATTTCCCCCAAAATCCTTTATTCCCCCAAAATCCTTTTATCCCCCATAAAAAATCCTTTATACCCCCCAAAATCCCTTTACCCCCCCAAAATCCTATAAAAATCCCCCTTTTCTCTATAAAAAACCCCATTTCTCCTATTAAAAAAACTTTTTTCCCCTATAAAAACCCCGTTTCACCCTCAAATAAAACCCCCTTTTTTTCCCCAATAAAATCTTTTTTCACTTAAAAAACCCCGTTTCTCCCATAAAAAAAGAAAACGCATTTCCCCCCTAAAACCCCCATTTCCCATTTAAAAAAACCCTTTTCCCTTATAAAGTCCCATTTCCCTCCCAAATAAAACCCCTTTTTTCCCCCAAGAAAACCTCTTCTTTCCCCCTGTAAAACCCCATTTCTCCCATTTAAAAAAAAAACATTTCCCCTATAAAAACCCCATTTCTCCTATTAAAAAAAACTCTTTTCCCCAAAAAAACCCAATTTCACCCCCAAACAAAACCCCTTTTTTCCCCAATAAAACCCCAATAACCCTTCCCCAAACCCTCTAAAAACCCCATTTCCCCATTTAAAAACTCCATTTCCCCATAAAACCCCCATTTCCCCTATAAAAACCCCATTTCTCCTATTAAAAAAAACCCTTTTCCCAAAAAAACCCAATTTCACCCCAACAAAAACCCTTTTTGGCTCAATAAAACCCTTTTTTCCCCAATAAAACCCCGTTTTTGCTCAATAAAACCCCTTTTTTCTCCTATAAAACCCCAATAAACACTTCCCCAAACCCTATAAAACCTGATTTCCCCTATAAAAACCCCATCTCACCCCCAAATAAAACCCTTTTTTCCCCCAACAAAAATCTCTTTTTTCCCCCTATAAAACCCCGTTTCTTCTACAAAAAACCTGATTTTCCCTATAAAATCCCATTTCCCCTTTATAAAAAACCCTATTTCTGCCATAAAAACACCATTTCATCTATAAAAAAACCTCATTTCCCCCATTAAATAAACCCTGATTTTCCCTATAATAACCCCATTTCCCCTTCATAAAATCCCCTTTTCGCCCCCGAATAAAACCCCATTTTTTTCCCCAATAAAATTTATTTTTTCCCCTATAAATCCCCATTTCCCCCATAAAAAAAAAAACTTTTTTTCCTATTAAAAAACCCCATTAACCCTTCGCAGCCGGCGCGGACCCTGCCCCGCAGCGCCTCCAGCCTCGAGGGTCGCAGCGTCCCTGAGAAACCCCATTTCCCCATAAAAACCCAATAACCCTTCCCCAAACCCTATAAAAACCTGATTTCCCCTATAAAAACCCCATAACCCTTTACAAAACCCTATAAAAACCCCATTTCCCCATTCGAAAAAAACCCTTTTCCCCTATAAAAACCCCGTCTCACCCCAAAAAAACCCCTTTTTTCCCCAATAAAACCCCGTTTTTTCTGTGTAAAACCCCAATAACCCTTTACAAAGCCCTATATAAAAACCCATTTTCCCTATAAAATCCCTTTTTTCCTATAAAAACCCCATAAAAAACCCCATTAACCCTTGCAGCCCGGCGCGGACCCTGCCCCGCAGCGCCTCCAGCCTCGAGGGTCGCAGCGTCCCCGCCACGCCGGTGCTGGCCCGGGGCGGCCGCGGCGCCGCGCTGGCCCGGTGAGCGCCGGGGGGGGGAGAAAAATATAAAAATAAAAATAAAAACGGGATTTTGGGGGGAAAAAGGGGATTTTTAGGGGGGAAAATGGGATTTTGGGGGGAAAAAGGGGATTTTTAGGGGGAAAATGAGGGGGTTTTAGGGGGAAAAATGGGATTTTTAGAGGGAAAAAGGGGATTTTTTGGGGGGAAAATGGGATTTTTAGAGGGAAAAGGGGATTTTGGGGGGAAAAAGGGGATTTTGCAGGGAAAAAATGGGATTTTGGGGGGAAAAAAGGGATTTTTAGAGGGAAAAAAATGGGATTTTAGGGGGAAAAAAAGGGGATTTTAGGGGGAAAAAAGGATTTTGGGGGGAAAAGGGGGATTTTGGGGAAAAAGCGGATTTTGGGGAAAAAGGGGATTTTGGGGGGAAAAATGGGATTTTTAGAGGGAAAAGGGGGGATTTTGGGGGAAAAAAGGGGGTTTTGGGGAAAAAAAGGGATTTTGGGGAAAAGAAAGGGGATTTTTTGGAGGAAAAAATGGGATTTTGGGGGGGAAAAGGGGATTTTTAGCGGAAAAAAGGGGATTTTGGGGGGAAATAAGGGGATTTTGGGGGAAAAAGGGATTTTAGGGGGAAAAAAGGGGATTTTGGGGGAGAAAAATCATTTTTTTAGAGGAAAAGGGGGGTTTTTAGGGGAATTTTTTTTTTTAGGGGGAAAAGGGGGGGTTTTTTGGCAGTAAAACGGGTGGGTTTGGGAGGAAAATGGGAATTTTTTTTTAGGAGGAAAAAGTTATTTTTGGGGGTGGGAGATTTTTCCGGGGGGATTCTTCGGGAGGGTTTTTTGTTTTTCGGAGGGATTTTTAAATTCCTTTTTGTGGGGGGGAGATTTTCGGAGGGATTTTTTTGATGATTTTTTTGGCTGGGGGGGGATTTTTTGAGGAGGGGTTTTTTTTGGGGGGGGCGTTTTTTTTTTTTTTTTTTTTTTTGGAGGGATCTTTTTTTCGTTGGGGAATTTTTCGGTGGGTCAGTATGAGTTTGTGGGGGGGGTAAAAATTTTTTTGGGGGGGGTAAAATTTTTTTTTAGGGGGGTATTTTTGGGTTAATTTATTTTTTTGCAGGAATTTTTCTTTTTTTTTTTGCTGGGGGGTGTGGAATTTTCTCACGGGAAATTTTTGGGGGGGGGGGGCGTGGGGGGGATAACTTCAAAACCCCCCCCTTAACTTAACCCCCCCAATCCCCTCCCCACTTTTTTCTCACCCCCCAGCCCCGAAGCCCCCGGGTTACCCCCCCGGCCCTGGTCCGGCAGCCAAGACTCCCAACTGGGGGGGCTCCCCCCGGCCCCCCCGGCGCCCCCCCCGGCGCCCCCCGCACCCGCCGCAGCAACAGCTCCGAGGCTTTGATCGATTGGGGAGGGGGGGGCACTGCAGGACCCCCCCCCCTGGAGAGCCGCCCGATTTTGGGGGGGGGGTCCCGGCCCCTCCTCAGGCCCCCCCCCCGCCGTGCCCCCCCCCTCGGCGGAGCAGCGGCGCAGTCAGAAGTGGCTGGCGCTGGAGGGGCTGCGGGATTGGTACCTGCGGCACACCGGGACCCCCCCGGCCGCCCCCGCACCGCCCCCGCCACGCCTGGGGGGGGGGACCCCCCCCAAATCAGCGTCGTAGGGACCCCCCCGGGGGACCCCCAGCCCCCCCCCACCCCGGGCTGCCGCACTCGCTGAGCTACGCCGGGGCTCTGGCGCCCAGGTACGGGGGGTGGGGGGGGGGGGCTTGGGGAGGGGGTGGGGGGCACCGAGCGCCGCTGATGTGAGGGGGGGGGAGGGGAGACCCCCCCAGGGCGTGGCGGGGACCCCCCCAGGTGTGAAGGTCCCGTCTTTGTCCCTCCGTTTTGGGGACCACCCCCTCATTTTGGGGACTCTCCAGGTCTGAATGTCCTGTCCCCGCCCCCTCCCCCCCCCATTTTGGGGACCCCCCCAGTGGGTGTTGGGGACCCCCCAGGTGTGAAGGTCCCATCCTTGTCTCTCCGTTTTGGGGACCCCCCCTCATTTTGGGGACCTCTCCTCATTTTGGGGACCACCCCCCCATCATTTTGGGGACCCCCCTGGGTGTTGAGGGCCCCTCCCCATTTTGGGGACCCCCCCCTCATTTTGGAGACCCCCCCTCATTTCAGGGACCCCCCCCCAGTGGGTGTTGGGGACCCCCCCAGGTGTGAAGGTCCTGTCCTTGTCCCTCCGTTTTGGGGACCCCCCCATCATTTTGGGGACCCCTCCCCATTTTGGAGACCCCCCCCTCATTTTGGGGACCCTCTCCCCTGGGTGTTGGGGACCCCCCCCAGGTGTGAATGTCCCATCCTGTCCCCCCATTTTGCGGATCCCCCCCTCATTTTGGGGACCCCTCCCCATTTTGGGGACCCCCCCAGGTCTGAGTGTCGCTCCCCCCCCTCATTTTAGGGACAACCCCCCCAGTGGGTGTTGGGGACCCCCCCAGGGCTGAATGTCCTGTCCCTGTCCCTCCATTTTGGGGACCCCCCCCTCATTTTGAGGACCCCCCTCAGTGTTGGGGACCCCCCCTGGGTGTTGGGGACGCCCCCCCAGGTCTGAACGTGGCCCCTCCATTTTGGGGACCCCCCTGGGTGTTGGGGACTGCCCCCCCCATGTCTGAGTGTCCCCACGCCCCCCTCATTTTGGGAACCCCCCCCCGATGTTGGGGACCCCCTGCAGGTCTGAATGTGGCCCCCCCATTTTGGGGACCCCCTCCCCTGGGTGTTGGAGACCCCCCCTCCCACTCCTGTGCATTGGGGACCCTCCCCCTCTATGAAGCCCCCACCCAATTTGGGACCCCGCCCCTCCCTCCCCATCCTTCAGGGCACCCCAAATTCGGGGGCTCCCAAATTTGCCCCCCCCCCCAACCCCAATTTTGGGGCTCCCCCTCCCCTCCCGGGGGTCTCTCCTGCCCCCTCCTCTGCTTTTCCCTCTTTTCTCCATTCCGGGCTCAGCTTGGGGGTCCCGGGGGTCCTGGGGGTGGGTGGGGGGTGGGGGTGACAGAATTGGGGGTGCTGGGGGGGTCGTTCTGGGGGGGGCTAACACCTTTTCCTCTCTTTTTCTCTTTTTCTCTTTTTTCTGTTTTATTTTTTTTCTTTCTTTCCTTCGTTTTCTCTTTTTTCCCTTTTTTGGGAACTTTCCTCTCCCCTCCCCCCCCCAAAGGAGCTCCGGGAGACCCCCGGGGCCACCCCCCCACCCCCCCTGGACCCGCAGCCCCCCGGGACCCTCGTGTGACCCCCCCCCAACCCCAACCCTGGCCGTGGGGGGAGGGGAGGAGGGGCGGGGGTCCCCAAATTTATTGGGGTGGGGAGGGGGGGGGATCCCCAAAATCCCGAGCCCCGCCCCTCCCCCCCCTCGGCTGCTCCTGGCGAGCGGCCGCTTTTGGGGGGGGGGGGAGGGGACCCCATCGCTCGCCCCTCCCCCCTCGGGGTGGGGGGTCTGGGGGGGTTTGGGGGGGGTCGCACGGTGGGGGGGGTCAATACAGGGACCTGCTGCCACCGCTGGCTCCGCCTCTTTTTTTGGGGGGGAATTTGGGGGGTTTTTGGGGGGTGGGGTTTTTGGTCACCCCCTCCCCACCCCCACCCACCGCGGTTTTGGGGTCCCTGGGTGCTCAATTTGGGGAG
Organism: Phylloscopus trochilus trochilus; assembly: GCA_016584745.2. NCBI lineage: Eukaryota > Metazoa > Chordata > Aves > Passeriformes > Phylloscopidae > Phylloscopus > Phylloscopus trochilus. The sequence continues at coordinate 10,571 of WQNJ02000157.1, forward strand.
GGGGCTTCGGACGGTTCCTATCCAGACCTTGGGGGTCTCACATAATTTGGGATGGGGGGGTCTGTGGGGCTCCTATATAATTTTGGGGGGGCCTAAATAATACGGGGTGGGGTCTTTAGCACCCCCAAATAATTTTTTTTTAATTATTAATAATTGCCTTTAATATTAAGAGCTTGAATAGCTTGGGGGCGTGTCCTGTATAATTTGGGGGGGGGGTCCTTGGGAACTCAGGGCACCTTTATGGGGGGAGGGGTCCCCTATAGAGCCCCCCTATAGGTGAGGACTCAGGCCACGCCCACTTCACCGTGCACCACGCCTATTTGGGCGGGGCAATGAGAGGCCACGCCCCTGGGTGCGGCCACCCCGATAAGCCACGCCCCCTGGTCCCATATCTCCCAGCGCCGGGCGCGGCCAATCAGCGGCCGGGGGAGGTGGGCGGGGTGCGCCGCTATTGGCCGACCTTGGGACGGCGCGCTCCTATTGGCCGCGGGGGCGGCGTGGGGGCGGAGCCGGCAGCGGCGCGCGGCGGGCGCCAGAGCGGCCAGCGCGGGAGAGCGGCTGAGGTGAGCGGGGCCGGGAGCTCGGCCGGGCCGGGGATCAGCGCCGGGAAGCGCCCGGTGAGGCGGGCGAAGGGCTCGGCGCAGTGCCGGAGGGCTGGGGGGACGCGCCGTGCGTGGGGCAGGGCGGGTGGAGCCGGGTCCCGCGGGGCTCCGCTCGCTCTTCCCTCCCCGGGCGCCTCGCCGCCGCCCCTCACTCCCCTCACGCACCCCACCCGCAGGGCGGCGGCGGCGTTGCCATGGAGACGAGCGCGCACCCCTATTGGCCGCGCGCGCTGGCGTTGCCGGGTTACGTGGCGGGCGCGCGGCCCGGCTGGCAGTGCGCAGGCGCGGTGGCGGCGGCGGCGGCGGCGCTGCTTGCGCTGGGCTGGGCCCTGGGCGGAGGCGGGGGCGTGGCCAAGGGCGGGGCTAAGGGCGTGGCCAAGCGAAGCCCCGCCCGCCGGCTGGTCCTGGGCTGGTTCCTGCTCTGCGCCGGTATCCACGGGGTCCTGGAAGGGTATTTCAGCCTCCGGCACCGAGAGCTGCCCGCCGACACCGGGCTGCTGGCCGACGTCTGTGAGCACCGCCGGCGGCGGGGGATGGGGTGGGGGGACAGCTAAAGGGGGCTGGGGTCGCTGGGGTGGGGCTGGGTTCTGTGGGTGGCTTTGGGGAGGGGTCCCTGAGGCATCTGTGAGGTCCCTGGGCAGGTGGGGAGGGGTCTCTGGAGCATTTGTGGGGTCCCTGAGCACATGGGGAGGGGTCCTGAAGGGCCCTGAAGGTTCCCTGGGCACGTGGGGAGGGGTCTCTGGAGCATTTGTGGGGTCCCTGGACACGTGGGGAGGGGTCCCTGCACCTCGTGGGGCACTGGAGGTTCACTGGATACATGGGGAGGGGTCCCTGGGGCATCTGTGGGGTCCTTGAGCACATGGGGAGGGGTCCTGAAGGGCCCTGAAGGTTCCCTGGATATGTGGGGAGGGGTCCCTGGGGCATTTGTGGGGTCCCTGAGCACATGGGGAGGGGTCCTGAAGGGCCCTGAAGGTTCCCTGGACATGTGGGGAGGGGTCCTTGCACCTCGTGGGGCACTGGAAATTCACTGGATACGTGGGGAGGGGTCCCTGGGGCATTTGTGGGTTCCTTGGGCAGGTGGGGAAGGGTCCCTGGGGCATCTGTGGGGTCCCTGGGCAGGTGGGGAGGGGTCCCTGGGGCATCTGTGGGGTCCCTGGACACGTGGGGAGGGGTCCCTGGACTTTGTGGGGCACTGGAAGTTCACTGGATACGTGGGGAGGGGGTCTCTGGGGCATTTGTGGGTTCCCTGGGCACGTGGGGAGGGGTCCCTGGGGCATTTGTGGGGTCCCTGGACACGTGGGGAGGGGTCCCTGGGGCATTTGTGGGGTCCCTGGATATGTGGGGAGGGGTCCTGAAGGGCCCTGAAGGTTCCCTGGACATGTGGGGAGGGGTCCCTGGACCTTGTGGGGCACTGGAAGTTCACTGGATATGTTGGGAGGGGTCTTTGGGGCATCTGTGAGGTCCCTGGCACGTGGGGAGGGGTCCTCAAGGGCCCTGAAGGTTCCCTGGACATGTGGGGAGGGGTCCCTGGGCACGTGGGGAGGGGTCTCTGGGGTATTTGTGGGTTCCCTGGGCACATGGGGAGGGGTCCTGAAGGGCCCTGAAGGTTCCCTGGATATGTGGGGAGGAGTCCCTGCACCTCGTGGGGCACTGGAGGTTCCCTGGATATGTGGGGAGGGGTCTCTGGGGCATCTGTGGGGTCCCTGGGCAGGTGGGGAGGGGTCCCTGGGGCATTTGTGGGGTCCCTGGATATGTGTGGGGAGGGGTCCTGAAGGGCCCTGAAGGTTCCCTGGGCTCGTGGGGAGGGGTCCCTGGGGCATCTGCGGGGTCCCTGGGCAGGTGGGGAGGGGTCCCTGGGGCATCTGTGGGGTCCCTGCACAGGTGGGGAGGGGGACACCCCAGGCGCTGGGTGTCCCCTGGGTCCCCTGGAGGCTGGGGGTGCATCCCCTGCCTCCCCCCAGCCGCTGACCCCTCCCCAAATTCCCCAGGGAAGGAATACGCCAAGGCCGACAGCCGCTACATGACGTGAGTGGGGGGGGCGGGCAGGGGGTGGCCCCGTGTCCCCAAAACCGGGGGGATGGGGGGGGGTGGGTCCAAGTGACCCCTCCCGGTGTCCCCTGGGCAGGAGCGATGACTTCACGGTTGCCATGGAGACGGTGACAGCCTGGGCCTGGGGTCCCCTCAGCTTCCTCACCTTCCTGGCCTTGCTGCGGCACCACCCGGCGCGATACGTGCTGCAGCTGATCGTGTCCCTCGGTGGGACCCTGTCCCCAAACCCCCTGTCCCCGATGTCCCCATCCCTGTCCTCACCTGTCCCTGGTGTCCCCATCCCTGTCCTCACCTGTCCCTGCTGTCACCCTTGCCCTGGTGGTGACACCGCTCCCCGTGTCCCCAGCCACATCTCCTCCCTGGCCCTGGTGTCCCCATCCCTGTCCTCACCTGTCCCTGCTGTCACCCTTGCCCTGGTGGTGACACCGCTCCCCGTGTCCCCAGCCACATCCCTCCCTGGCCCTGGTGTCCCCATCCCTTGTCCCCTTCCCCAGGGAGGTCACCGAGGGTGTCCCCAGGGCCACCCCTGACCCGTCCCTTGTCCCCTCCCAGCTCTAGCAGTGCCACCTCCCTGTGTCCCCAGTGCCACCCTGACCTGTCCCTTGTCCCCTCACAGCCCCAGAGGACCCACCTCCCCATGTCCCCAGTGTCACCCTGACCCATCCCTCATCCCCTCCCAGCCTCAGGGGTGCCACCTCCCTGTGTCCCCCTGCCCTGGGTGTCCCCTGACCCATCCCTTGTCCCCTCCCAGCCCCAGAGGAGCCACCTCCCCGTGTCCCCAGTGCCACCCTGACCCGTCCCTTGTCCCCTCCCAGCCTCAGGGGTGCCACCTCTGAGTGTCCCCCTGCCCTGGGTGTCCCTTGATCCATCCCCTGTCCCCTCCCAGCTCTAGCAGTGCCACCCCTGTGTCCCCAGTGTCACCCTGACCTGTCCCTCATCCCCTCCCAGCCTCAGGGATGCCACCTCTGAGTGTCCCCCTGCCCTGGGTGTCCCCTGACCCGTCCCTTGTCCCCTCCCAGCTCTAGCAGTGCCACCTCTGAGTGTCCCCCTGCCCTGGGTGTCCCTTGATCCATCCCCTGTCCCCTCCCAGCTCTAGCAGTGCCACCTCCCTGTGTCCCCAGTGCCACCCTGATCCGTCCCTTGTCCCCTCCAGCCTCAGGGGTGCCACCTCTGTGTCCCCAGTGCCACCCTGACCCGTCCCTTGTCCCCCTCCCAGCTCTAGCAGTGCCATCCCTGTGTCCCCAGTGCCACCCTGACCCGTCCCTTGTCCCCTCCCAGCTCTAGCAGTGCCACCCCTGTGTCCCCAGTGCCACCCTGACCTGTCCCTTGTCCCCTCCCAGCCCCAGAGGAGCCACCTCCCCATGTCCCCAGTGTCACCCTGACCCATCCCTTGTCCCCTCCCAGCCTCAGAGGTGCCACCTCTGAGTGTCCCCCTGCCCTGGGTGTCCCTTGATCCATCCCTTGTCCCCTCCCAGCTCTAGCAGTGCCACCTGTGAGTGTCCCCTGCCCTGGGTGTCCCCTGACCTGTCCCTTGTCCCCGCCCAGCTCTAGCAGTGCCACCTCCCCATGTCCCCAGTGCCACCCTGACCTGTCCCTTGTCCCCTCCCATCTCTAACAGTGCCACCCCTGTGTCCCCAGTGCCACCCTGACCCATCCCTTGTCCCCTCCCAGCTCTAGCGGTGCCACCCCTGTGTCCCCAGTGCTACCCTGACCTGTCCCTTGTCCCCTCCCAGCTCTAGCAGTGCCACCCCTGTGTCCCCAGTGTCACCCTGACCCATCCCTTGTCCCCTCCCAGCCTCAGGGGTGCCACCTCCCTGTGTCCCCAGTGCCACCCTGACCTGTCCCTTGTCCCCTCCCAGCCCAGAGGTGCCACCTCTGAGTGTCCCCCTGCCCTGGGTGTCCCTTGATCCATCCCCTGTCCCCTCCCAGCTCTAGCAGTGCCACCCCTGTGTCCCCAGTGCCACCCTGACCCATCCCTCATCCCCTCCCAGCCCCAGAGGTGCCACCTCTGAGTGTCCCCCTGCCCTGGGTGTCCCCTGACCCGTCCTTGTCCCCTCCAGCCTCAGTGGTGCCACCTCCCCATGTCCCCCTGCCCTTGGTGTCGCCAGTGCCACCCCTGACCTGTCCCTTGTCCCCTCCCAGCCCCAGAGGTGCCACCCCTGTGTCCCCAATGCCACCCTGACCTGTCCCTTGTCCCTTCGAAGCCCCAGAGGTGCCACCTCTGAGTGTCCCCCTGCCCTGGGTGTCCCTTGACCTGTCCCTTGTCCCCTCCCAGCCCCAGAGGTGCCACCCCCTGTGTCCCCAGTGTCACCCTGACCCGTCCCTTGTCCCCTCCCAGCTCTAGCAGTGCCACCCCTGTGTCCCCAGTGCCACCCTGACCCGTCCCTCATCCCCTCCCAGCCCCAGAGGAGCCACCTCCCCATGTCCCCAGTGTCACCCTGACCCATCCCTCATCCCCTCCCAGCCTCAGGGGTGCCACCTCTGAGTGTCCCCCTGCCCTGGGTGTCCCCAGTGTCACCTCTGACCCGTCCCTCATCCCCTCCCAGCCCAGAGGTGCCACCTCTGAGTGTCCCCCTGCCCTGGGTGTCACCCTGACCCGTCCCTTGTCCCCTCCCAGCCTCAGGGGTGCCACCTCTGAGTGTCCCCCTGCCCTGGATGTCCCCTGACCCATCCCTTGTCCCCTCCCAGGCCAGCTCTACGGTGACATCCTGTACTTCGCCACCGAGGCGCGGGCGGGCTGGGCTCACAGCGACCCCGGCCCTTTTATTTCTGGGGTTACTTCGTTGGCCTCAACGCCATTTGGGTGCTGGTGCCCGGGCTCCTGCTGCTGGACGCCTGGCACCAACTGGCCACCGCCCAGCGCGGCCACGACCGGCCCCGCCACAAAGCCCACTGAGCCCCCCAGCCGGGACCCCCCAGCCGGGACCCCCCACCACAACCGGGGAGACCCCCCCTGATCTCCGGGCAGGATTCGGCACTGGGAGGGGTCCTGGAGGTGAATTCGGCACCTGGGACCCCTCACGAAGCTCAGGGAGAGCGGCCTGGAGGGGCTGGAGCCCCCCACCCTTGGGACCCCCATGGAGACCCCCCCCAGCCTCGTTCCTGGGGGGGTCTCGCCCTCGTTTTTGGGGGCGCGCGGTGGGAACGCCCCTCGCTCTCGGGGGGTCGGGGTGGAATAAAGGAGCTGGAAATGGAGTTGAGGGTCGGTTTTTTTTGGGGGAGGGGTCCTGGGGAGCCCTGGGAGCTTTTTGGGGGGGGTCCCGGGAGGTTTTTTGGGGGTTCTGGGAGTTTTTGGAAGGGCCCTGGGAGGTTTTGGGGAGGGTTCTGGATACTGCAGGGGGTCCTGAGGGGGTTTGGGGGTGTCCCAGGAGGTTTTGGGGGGGTTCTGGGGGGATTTTGGGGGGGGGGGGGGGGGGGTGGTCGGGCCACGTGGGAGAGGAAAGGGGCGGGGTTTTTGGGGAGATTGACAGGTGTGCTTGGAGGGGTTTTTAACCTGAGCTCCGCCCCTGCCGCGCCTGAGCCAATGGGAAATTAGGTCGCTTCCTACAGCCAATCAGAGGGCGACGTGGGCAGGGTTACGTCCGGCGCCAATCAGCACTTTCCGCCCCCCCGCTGCTCCCGCCCGCCGATGATTGACATGCCTTCAACCAACCAGCGCGCACGTTTACTTTGAGCCGCGCCTTCCTTCTCCGCTCAACCGGCACCTCCTCCACCCAACCAGCACTCTCCCCCCTCGACTCCCGCCTCCAAAACCAACCAATCACCCCCCTCCAACCCCGCCCCTCCTCTCGCCTCGCCCAATCACCGCCCGGCCCCTCCGTCACCATGACGACGCCGGTCCCGCCTCCCCCGCGGCCAAGGCGGGGGCATCGAGGCGGGACTTCCGCCTTCCTTCTCCGCCAATGGCAGCGCTTCCCCGCCGCGACCGACCAATGGCGCGGCGCGGCGCGGGCGAGGCGGAAGCGCGCGCGGGGGTCAGAGGTCGCGGCTGTTGATGTTGACACGGCCCCGGCGGCCGCAGCGCCCGCGGCCCCTCAGAGCCGGGGGGGCCCCTGCGCGCCCCGCCCGCGGCCCCCCCGCCCCTCAGCGCCCCGCGGGTGACCCCGGCCCGCCCCCGAGCCCCGCCGAGCCCCCCCCCATGCGCTCCCCGCCATGACGATCCTCCCGAAGAAGAAGCCGGTACCGGCTCCCGACGGCGACGCCGACTCCGGGCCGGACGCGGGGCCCGAGCGCGGAGCGGAGGCGGGAGCGGAACGCGGCCCCGGAGGTGTCGGTGAACCCGGGGGACCCGGCGTGGGGGGGCCAAGGCCTCGCGCCTCGCCGCCGCCGCCGCTGCGGGGCTGGGCCGGCCTGCCCGGTGCCGCCGGTTCTCCCCCTCCCGCGGGGCCCGGAGGTCCCGGCGGCGGCGGCCCCGGTTCGGCGGACGGACCCGCGGCTCTGCTGGGTTTAGAAGCGGCGGCTCTGGGTTTACCCGAACCCCGCGGGCCCGGTTGCGGCGGAGGAGGCGGAGGCGGCCCCGGGCACAGCAAGAGGCGGCGGCGCGGAGGGGCCGGGCCCAGCGGGGGCCCCGCGGGTTCGGGCCCCGGGGGGATCCCGGGGCTGGGGATGGGGCTGGGCCCCGCCTGCGGCAGCCCCGGAGCGGATGAGGCGGGAGGAGGCTACAACAGCGAGGATGAGTACGAGGCCGGCAGGTGGAGATGGACCCGGCCACGGCCGAGCAGGTGCGGGGACACCGGGGGGGGACAGCGAGGGGACACCGAGGGGACACCGGGGAGACACCGGGGGGACACCGGGGAGACACCGGGGGGATACCGGGGGGACACCGGGGGGACACCGGGGGGACAGCGCGGGGACAGCGGGGGGACAGCGGGGGACACCGGGGGGGACAGCGCGGGGACACCGGGAGGGACACCGAGGGGACAGCGAGGGGATACCGGGGGGGACACCGGGGAGACACCGGGGGGATACCGGGGGGACACCGGGGGGACACCGGGGGGACAGCGCGGGGACACCGAGGGGACACCGGGGGACAGCGTGGGGATACCGGGGGGACAGCGCGGGGATACCGGGGGGACACCGGGGGGGACACCGCGGGGATACCGGGGGACAGCGCGGGGATACCGGGGGGATACCGGGGGGACAGCGCGGGGACACCGGGGGGGACAGCGCGGGGACACCGGGGGGACACCGGGGGGACAGCGTGGGGACACCGGGGGGACACCGGGGGGACACCAGGGGGGACAGCGCGGGGATACCGGGGGGACACCGGGGGGACACCGGGGGGACACGGGCCAGCCGCGGGTCGGGGTCGTTGTCGCCGTTTCTCGCTGTTTTGTCCCCAATTTGTTGCCGTTCCCTGTCCCCGCTGCTGCCCCCCGGGGTTCCCCGTTGTCCCCCCCCCCACCCCCCCTCCCCAAATTTGTGGCACCCCCGGAATTCCCCCCCCCCCCGACCCCCCCCCGAGGGATTCCCGCCGGGATCTCCCCTCCCCCCGCTGCCTGCGACCCCCCGGACCCCCCCCCCCCACACACACCTCGTGTGTCCCCAAATGACCCCAGGGACCCCCCAGCCCCAAAGACCCCCCCCAAACCCCCTTTTCTCCCATCCCACCCCCTTTCCCCACTTTGTCACCCCGACCCCTCATTCCCTGGGGGTCCTCACACCTCGTGTCCCCCCTCAATGCTCCCAGGACCCCCCCCAATGACCCAGGACCCCCCAGGACCCCCCCAGCCCCAAAGACCCTCCCCAAACCCCCCTTTTCTCCCCATCCCCACCCCCGACCCCTCATTCCCTGGGGGTCCCTCAGCTCCCCACACCTCGTGTCCACCCCCAATGCCCCCAGGCCCCTCCCCGGACCCCCCCAATGCCCCCAAGACCCCCCAAGACCCCCCATTTTCTCCTCATCCCCATCCCCTTTCCCCACTTTGTGACCCCCACCCCTCATTCCCTGTGGCTCCCTCAGCTCCCCACACCTCGTGTCCCCCCCCAATGCCCCCAGGACCCCCCCCCAAGGACCCCCCCCAGGCCCCCCAGCCCCAAAGACCCCCCTGAACCCCCCCATTTCTCCCCTTTGTGACCCCAACCCCTCGTCCCCCGTGGCTCCCTCATCTCCCCACACTTCATGTCCCTCCCAATGCCCCGAAGTGCCCCCCCAGTGCCCCAAGGTGCCCCCCCAGGACCCCCCAGGACCCCCCCAATGCCCCCAGGGCCCCCCAGGACCCCCCCAATGCCCCAGGGACCCCCCAGGACCTCCCCAGCCCCAAAGACCCCCCCCCAAACCCCCCCTTTTTTCCCCATCCCCACCTCCGACCCCTCATTCCCTGTGGCTCCCTCATCTCCCCACACCTCGTGTGCCCCCCCAATGCCCCCAGGGACCCCCCAGGACCTCCCCAGCCCCAAAGACCACCCCCCAAACCCCCATTTTCCCCCTTCCCCCACCCCCTTTCCCCTATTTGTGACCCCGATCCCTCATTCCCTGTGGCTCCCCACACCTCGTGTCCCCCCTCAATGCCCCCAGGACCCCCCCCAATGACCCCAGGACCCCCAGGGACCCCAGGACCCCCCCAGCCCCAAAGACCCCCCTGAACCCCCCCTTTTCTCCCCTTTGTGACCCCAACCCCTCATCCCCCGTGGGTCCCTCATCTCCCCACACTTCATGTCCCTCCCCAATGCCCCGAAGTGCCCCCCCAGTGCCCCAAGGTGCCCCCCCAATGCCCCCAGGGACCCCCAGGACCCCCCCAGCCCCAAAGACCCCCCCCCAAACCCCACTTTTTTTCCCCATCCCCATCCCCGACCCCTCATTCCCTGGGGGTCCCTCAGCTCCCCACACCTCGTGTCCCCCCCAATGCCCCCAGGCCCCCCCCAGGACCCCCCAAACCCCCATTTTCCCTCTTTCCCCACCCCCTTTCCCCTATTTGTGACCCCGATCCCTCATTCCCTGTGGCTCCCCACACCTCGTGTCCCCCCTCAATGCCCTGAGGTGCCCCCCAATGCTCCGAGGTGCCCCCCAATGCCCCAGGACCCCCAAGGACCCCCCCAGAGCCCCCCCGAGCCCGGCTGTGTCTCCAGCAGGAGCACCGGTTCGAGAAGGCTCTGCGGGAGAAGAAAGGCTTCATCATCAAACGCATGAAGGAGGACGGCGCCTGCCTCTTCCGGGCCGTGGGTGAGCCCCCAAAAAACCCCCCCACCCCAAAAAAAAACCCACCCCAGACCCCTCCCCACCCCCACCGAGGCACTGCCACCCACCCCCCCCCGGCTGTCACCTCGGTGTCCCCTCCCTCCCTCCCCCAGCTGATCAGGTGTACGGAGACCAGGACATGCACGAGGTGGTGAGGAAGCACTGCATGGATTACCTGGTGAGGGGCTGGGGGGGACTGGGAGGCACTGGGGGACTGGAGGGAACTGGGGGGACTGGGAGGGCACTGGATGGACTGGGAGGGCACTGGGAGGGCACTGGGATGGACTGGGAGGGCACTGGGATGGGACTGGGATGGACTGGAATTAACTGGGATGGACAGGGGGGGACTGGGATGGACTGGGGGGGGACTGGGAAGATACTGGGGTGGACTGGGAGGCACTGGGATGGACTGGAATGACCTGGGATGGACAGGATAAGACTGAGAGGGCACTTAGAGGGCACTGGAATGAACTGGGATGCACTGGGAAGATACTGGGAGGGCACTGGGATGGACTGGGGTGCACTGGGAGGATATTGGGATGGACTGGGATGTGCTGGGATGGACTGGGAGGGTGCTCAGAACACTGTGGGGGGACCAGGCTGCTGTTCCCTCCCCCCTCCCCCAGTGTCCCCAAGGGCTCTCCCAGTGTCCCCAGGGTGTCCCAGTGTCCCCAGGGCTCCTCCAGTGTCCCCAGGGTGTCCCCAGGGTGTCCCCAGTGTCCCTGTTCCTGGTGTGTCCCTGGTGTCCCCAGTGTCCCCAGGGTGTCCCCAGGATGTCCCAGTGTCCCTGTCCCTGGGATGTCCCTCGTGTCCCAGTGTCCCCAGGGTGTCCCCAGGGCATCCCCAGGATGTCCCAGTGTCCCTGTCCCCAGTGTGTCCCTGGTGTCCCAGTGTCCCCAGGGTGTCCCCAGAGTGCCCCCAGGGTGTCCCAGTGTCCCTGTCCCCGACATCCCAGTGTCCCTGTCCCTGGGATGTCCCAGTGTCCCTGTCCCCGGTGTCCCAGTGTCCCCAGAGTGTCCCCAGGGAGTCCCTGGTGTCCCAGCCTCCCTGTCCCCGGTGTCCCATGTCCCTGTCCCCGTCCCCAGATGAAGAACGCCGATTACTTCTCAAATGTGGTGTCCCCAGGGCTCTCCTGGTGTCCCCAGGGTGTCCCAGTGTCCCTGTCCCTGGGATATCCCTTGTGTCCCGGTGTCCCCAGGGTGTCCCCAGTGTGTCCCCGGTGTCCCATGTCCCTGTCCCCGATGTCCCAGCCTCCCTGTCCCCTGATGTCCCATGTCCCTGTCCCCGTGTCCCCAGATGAAGAACGCCGATTACTTCTCCAACTACGTCACCGAGGATTTCACCACCTACATCAACCGCAAGCGCAAGAGCACCTGCCACGGGAACCACATCGAGATGCAGGCCATGGCCGAGATGTACAACCGGCCCGTCGAGGTCTACCAGTACGGCACCGGTGGGTCAACTGGGGGGACTGGGAATGGGGCTGGGGGCACTGGGATGTACAACCGGCCCGTCGAGGTCTACCAGTACGGCACTGGTGGGTGTGCTGGGAGCACTGGGGGGACTGGGAATGGGGCTGGGGGCACTGGGAATGGGGCTGGGGGGGCTGGGAACACTGGGAATGGGGCTGGGGGCACTGGGATGTACAACCGGCCCGTCGAGGTCTACCAGTACGGCACCGGTGCGTGAAATGGGGGGACTGGGAATGGGGCTGGGGGAACTGGGAACACTGGGAATGGGGGCTGGGGGCTCTGGGAATGGGGCTGGGGGGGCTGGGAGCACTGGGAATGGGGCTGGGGGCACTGGGATGTACAACCGGCCCGTCGAGGTCTACCAGTACGGCACTGGTGGGTGAAATGGGGGCACTGGGGGGACTGGGAATGGGACTGGGGGCACTGGGAGCACTGGGAATGGGGCTGGGAGCACTGGGAACACTGGGAATGGGGGCTGGGGGCACTGGGAATGGGGCTGGGAATGGGGAATGGGGCTGGGGGCACTGGGAATGGGGCTGGGGGCACTGGGAATGGGGCTGGGGGGACTGGGAACACTGGGAATGGGGCTGGGAGCACTGGGAATGGGGCTGGGGGAACTGGGAATGGGGACTGGGGGGCTGGGAATGGCACTGGGGGCACTGGGATGTACAACCGGCCCGTCGAGGTCTACCAGTACGGCACTGGTGGGTGAACTGGGGGGACTGGGAATGGGACTGGGGGCACTGGGAATGGGGCTGGGGGGACTGGGAATGGGGCTGGGGGCACTGGGGGCACTGGGAATGGGGCTGGGGGCACTGGGAATGGGGCTGGGAGCACTGGGATGTACAACCGGCCCGTCGAGGTCTACCAGTACGGCACTGGTGGGTGAAATGGGGCACTGGGAATGGAAACTGGGAGAGCTGGGGGCACTGGGATTGGGGGCTGGGAATGGGGTTTTTTTGGGATTCCCAGCCAGTTTTTGGGGGGTCCCAGCTGGGTTTTTGGGGTCTCAGCTGGCATTTGGGGATCCCAGCTCGCAGTTTTGGGTTCCCAGATGGTGTTTGGGGTCCCAGCTGCTTTTGGGGGGTCCTAGCTGGTCCATTTTGGGGGTTCCCGGCCAGTGTTTGGGGTCCCAGCTGGCAGTTTTGGGGTCCCAGCTGGCAGTGTTGGGGTCCCAGTCAGTTTTTGGGGTCCCAGTCAGTTTTTGGGGTCCCAGCCGGGGTTTGGGGTCCCAGCTGGCAGCATTGGGGTCCCAGCTGGTGTTTGGGGTCCCAGTCAGTGTTTGGGGTCCCAGCCCGGGTTTGGGGTCCCAGTCAGTTTTTGGGGTCCCAGCCAGTTTTTGGGGTCCCGCAGAGCCCATCAACACGTTCCACGGGATCCAGCACAACGAGGACGAGCCCATCCGGGTCAGCTACCACCGCAACATCCACTACAACTCCGTGGTGAACCCCAACAAGGCCACCATCGGCGTGGGGCTGGGGCTGCCCTCCTTCAAACCGGGGGTACGGCCCGGCCGCGGGGCTGGGGGCTCTGACTGGGGGTCTGGGGGCTCTGATTGGGGGTCTGGGGGCTCTGATTGGGGGCTGGGGGCTCTGATTTGGGGCTGGGGGCTCTGATTGGGGGTTTGGGGGCTCTGATTGGGGGTTTGGGGGCTCTGATTTGGGGGCTGGGGGCTTTGATTTGGGGTTTGGGGGCTCTGATTGGGGGCTGGGGGCTCTGATTTGGGGGCTGGGGGCTCTGATTTGGGGCTGGGGGCTTTGATTTGGGGGCTGGGGGCTTTGATTTGGGGCTGGGGGCTTTGATTTGGGGGCTGGGGGCTTTGATTTGGGGTCTGGGGGCTCTGATTTGGGGGCTGGGGGCTTTGATTTGGGGGCTGGGGGCTTTGATTTGGGGTCTGGGGGCTCTGATTTGGGGGCTGGGGGCTTTGATTTGGGGTCTGGGGGCTCTGATTTGGGGGCTGGGGGCTTTGATTTGGGGTCTGGGGGCTCTGATTTGGGGGCTGGGGGCTTTGATTTGGGGGCTGGGGGCTCTGATTTGGGGGCTGGGGGCTTTGATTTGGGGTCTGGGGGCTCTGATTGGGGGCTGGGGGATCTGATTTGGGGTCTGGGGGCTCTGATTTGGGGGGTGGGATCCTGAATTTAGGGGGTGGGACCCCGAGTTCCCACGTGTCCCCCCAACCTGTCCCTGAATGTGCCTGGTGCCCCTGGGGTCCCCGCGTGTCCCCAATGTCCCCACAGCTGGCGGAGCAGTCCCTGTGTCCCCAATGTCCCCAATGTCCCCAATGTCCCCAATGTCCCCAATGTCCCCATTGTCCCCCCTGTCCCCAGCTGGTGGAGCACTCCCTGCTGTCCCTGTGTCCCCAATGTCCCCAATGTCCCCACATGTCCCCAGTGTCCCCAATGTCCCCAATGTCCCCACATGTCCCCAATGTCCCCAGCTGGCGGAGCAGTCCCTGCTGTCCCAATGTCCCCAATGTCCCCCTGTCCCCTGTCCCCAGCTGGCGGAGCAGTCCCTGCTGTGTCCCCAGTGTCCCCAATGTCCCACATGTCCCCAAGGTCCCCCTGTCCCCAGCTGGCGGAGCACTCCCTGCTCTCCCAGTGTCCCCAATGTCCCCAGTGTCCCCACATGTCCCCAATGTCCCCACATGTCCCCGCTGTCCCCAGCTGGCAGAGCAGTCCCTGCTGTCCCACATGTCCCTGATGTCCCCAATGTCCCCAGTGTCCCACCCCGTCCCCAGCTAGCGGAGCAGTCCCTGATGTCCCCAATGTCCCCCATGTCCCCCATTGTCCCCGCGTGTCCCCATTGTCCCCACAGCTGGCGGAGCAGTCCCTGCTGTCCCTGTCTCCCCACATGTCCCCATGTCCCCAATGTCCCCAATGTCCCCACTGTCCCCTGCTGTCCCCAGCTGGCGGAGCAGTCCCTGCTGTCCCTGTGTCCCCACATGTCCCCAGTGTCCCCAATGTCCCCAGTGTCCCCAATGTCCCCCATGTCCCCAATGTCCCCTGCTGTCCCCCCAGCTGGCGGAGCAGTCCCTGTGTCCCCAATGTCCCCAGTGTCCCCAATGTCCCCAATGTCCCTGCTGTCCCCAATGTCCCCAGCTGGTGGAGCAGTCCCTGCTGTCCCAGTGTCCCCACTGTCCCCAATGTCCCCAGTGTCCCCAATGTCCCCAATGTCCCTGCTGTCCCCCCAGCTGGCGGAGCAGTCCCTGCTGTCCCTGTGTCCCCAGTGTCCCCAATGTCCCCAATGTCCCCACATGTCCCTGATATCCTCAATGTCCCCATTGTCCCCAATGTCCCCTGCTGTGTCCCCAGCTGGCGGAGCAGTCCCTGATGTCCCCAATGTCCCCAGTGTCCCCAATGTCCCCAATGTGTCCCCAGCTGGCGGAGCAGTCCCTGATGAAGAGCGCCATCAAGACCTCGGAGGAGTCGTGGATCGAGCAGCAGATGCTGGAGGACAAGAAGCGCGCCACCGACTGGGAGGCCACCAACGAGGCCATCGAGGAGCAGGTGGCCCGCGAGTCCTACCTGCAGTGGCTGCGCGACCAGGAGAAGCAGGCGCGGCAGGTGGGGCCCCTGGTGTCACCTGCTGTCACCTGGTGTCACCTGGTGTCCTTTCGTGTCCCCATGGCTGTCACCTGCTGTCACCTGCTGTCACCTGGTGTCACCTGGTGTCACCTGGTGTCCCTTGGTGTCCCCATGGCTGTCACCTGGTGTCCCCATGGCTGTCCCTGGTGTCACCTGGTGTCCCCATGGCTGTCACCTGGTGTCCCCATGGCTGTCCCTGGTGTCCCCATGGCTGTCCCCTGCTGTCCCCTGGTGTCCCTTGGTGTCCCCATGGCTGTCCCTGGTGTCCCCATGGCTGTCCCCTGCTGTCCCCTGGTGTCCCTTGGTGTCCCCATGGCTGTCCCCTGGTGTCCCCATGGCTGTCACCTGGTGTCCCCTGGTGTCCCCTGCTGTCCCCTGGTGTCCCCTGATGTCCTTTGGTGTCCCCATGGCTGTCCCTGCTGTCCCCATGGCTGTCACCTGGTGTCCCCTGGTGTCCCCTGCTGTCCCCTGGTGTCCCCTGATGTCCTTTGGTGTCCCCATGGCTGTCTCTGATGTCCCCTGAGGTCACTCCAGTGTCCCTTGGTGTTCCCTGAGGTCACCCTGGTGTCCCCTGGTGTATCTGAGGTCACTCCTGTGTCCCCTGTGGTTACTCTGGTGTCCTCACTGGTCAATGTGGTGTCCCCTGAGGTCACTCTGCTGTCCCTGAGGTCACTCTGTGGTCACTCTGTGGTCACTCTGAGGTCACTCTGGTCACTCCTGTGTCCCCACAGCACCGCAAGGCCAGCGCCACCTGCAGCTCAGCCACTGACCCCAGTGTCCCTCCCTTGTCCCTGTGGTCACTCTGTGGTCACTCTGTGGTCACTGTGGTCACTCTGTGGTCACTCTCTGGTCACTCTGTGGTCACTCTGTGGTCACTCTGTGGTCACTCTGTGGTCACTCTGGTCACTCTGTGTCCCCACAGCCGCGCAAGGCCAGCGCCACCTGCAGCTCGGCCACGGCGGCTGCGGCCACTGACCCCAGTGTCCCTCCCTTGTCCCTGTGGTCACTCTGAGGTCACTCTGTGGTCACTGTGGTCACTCTGTGGTCACTCTCTGGTCACTCTGTGGTCACTCTGTGGTCACTCTGTGGTCACTCTCTGGTCACTCTGAGCTCACTCTGGTCACTCTGTGGTCACTCTGTGGTCACTCTGTGGTCACTCTGTGTCCCCACAGCCGCGCAAGGCCAGCGCCACCTGCAGCTCGGCCACGGCGGCTGCGGCCACTGACCCCAGTGTCCCTCCCATGTCCCTGTGGTCACTCTGAGGTCACTGTGGTCACTCTGTGGTCACTCTATGGTCACTCTGAGGTCACTCTGTGGTCACTCTGGTCACTCTGTGGTCACTCTGAGGTCACTCTGTGGTCACTCTGTGTCCCCACAGCCGCGCAAGGCCAGCGCCACCTGCAGTTCGGCCACGGCGGCTGCGGCCAGCGGCCTGGACGATTGGAGCGGCCGCTCCCCCCGGCCCCGCAGCGCCGCCCCCTCCCCCGAGCACCCCGGGCTGCACCCGGAGCCCCCCGGGCCCAAACCCCCCTCGCCCGGAGCCCCCCCCGCCGGGAAACCCCCCTCGCCCTGCGCCCCCGGTACGGCTGGGGGGGAAATGGGGGGGGAAACTGGGGGAACTGGGAGTGGGAACTGGGGGGGCAAAGTGGGGGGGCTGGGAGTGCAAACTGGGGGGGAAAATGGGGGGGCAAACTGAGGGGGGAAACTGGGGAAACTGGGGGGGCAAACTGGGGGGGCTGAGAGACAAACTGGGGGGGCAAACTGGGGGAACTGGGGGGGCAAACTGGGGGGGCAAACTGGGGGAACTGGGGGGGCAAACTGGGGGGGCTGGGGGGGCAAACTGGGGGAACTGGGGGGGCAAACTGGGGGGGCTGGGAGCCCAAACTGGGGGGACTGGGAGCACTGGGAGTGCAGACTGGGGGGGCTGGGAACCCAAATTGGGGGGGACTGGGGCAGACTGGGGGAACTGGGAGTGCAAACTGGGGGGGCTGGGGGTGCTGGGAGACAAACTGGTGGGGCTGGGGCAGACTGGGAGCACTGGGAATGCAAACTGGGGGGGCTGGGGGCGCTGGGAGACAAACTGGGAGGACTGGGAGCACTGGGAGTGCAGACTGGGGGGGCTGGGAACGCAAACTGGGACTTATGGGGAGGCTGAGGACACAAACTGGGGGATACTGGGACCCCCCCAAACTGGGACTGGGACACACTGGGTCCCCCCAAACTGGGACTGGGGGATACTGGGACCCCCCAAACTGGGACTGGGAGACACTGGGACCCCCCCCAAACTGGGACTGGGAGACACTGGGACCCCCCTAAACTGGGACTGGGAGACACTGGGACCCCCCCCAAACTGGGACTGGGGGATACTGGGTCCCCCCAAACTGGGACTGGGAGACACTGGGTCCCCCCAAACTGGGACTGGGAGATACTGGGACCCCCCCAAACTGGGACTGGGGGATACTGGGACCCCCCCAAACTGGGACTGGGACACACTGGGACCCCCCAAACTGGGACTGGGAGACACTGGGACCCCCCAAACTGGGACTGGGAGACACTGGGACCCCCCCAAACTGGGACTGGGGGATACTGGGACCCCTAAACCAGGACTGGAGGGCACTGGGATGGCTTTGGGGTTTTTGGGGGGGGTCCTGAACCCCGAATTTCCCCCCCAGGGACCAGCAGCCAGCTGGGGGGCCGGGGGGGGCCGGGCCACCCCCCCGCTGGTGTCGCTGTACCCCGCGCTGGAGTGCCGGGCCATCATGCAGCAAATGTCCCCGACCGCCTTCGGTGAGATTTGGGGGATTTTGGGGGATTTCGGGGGATTTCGGGTCGTTTTTAGGGATTTGAGGTCATTTTGGGGGGATTTTGGTTCATTTGGGGGGATTTTAGGGTGATTTTTGGGGGATTTTTGGGGGTTTGGGGGGGTTAGGAGTGCTGGGCCATCATGCAGCAAATGTCCCCGACCGCCTTCGGTGAGGTTTGGGGGGGATTTAGGGTCGTTTTTGGGGATTTGAGGTCATTTTGAGGGGATTTTGGTTCATTTTGGGGGGATTTTTGGGGGATTTAGGGTGGTTTGGGGGGGTTAGGAGTGCCGGGCCATCATGCAGCAAATGTCCCCGACCGCCTTCGGTGAGCCCAGGGGGATTTTGGGGGGATTTAGGGTCGTTTTTCGGGATTTGAGGTCATTTTAAGGAGATTTTAGGGTGATTTTTGGGGGATTTTGGGGGGTTTGGGGGGGTTAGGAGGGCCGGGCCATCATGCAGCAAATGTCCCTGACGGCCTTCGGTGAGATTTGGGGGGGTTTTGGGGGGATTTAGGGTCATTTGAGGTCATTTTGGGGGGATTTGGGGTCATTTGAGGTCATTTTGGGGGGATTTTTGGGTGATTTTTGGGGGATTTTGGGGGGATTTTGGGGGGTTTGGGGGGGTTAGGAGTGCCAGGCCATCATGCAGCAAATGTCCCCGACTGCCTTTGGTGAGACCCCAAAGGGGGATTTGGGGGGGTTTTGGGGATTTGGGATCACTTTCAGGGGATTTAGGATCATTTTAGGGGATCTTAAGGTCATTTTGGGGGGATTTAGGGTCATTTTGAGGGGATTTTGGGGTGGTTTGGGGGGGTTAGGAGTGCCGGGCCATCATGCAGCAAATGTCCCCGACCGCCTTCGGTGAGGTTTGGGGGGTTTGGGGGGATTTAGGGTCATTTGAGGTCATTTTAGGGGGATTTAGGTTCATTTGGGGGGGATTTTGGGGGGATTTTGGGGGATTTTTGGGGGTTTGGGGGGGTTAGGAGTGCCGGGCCATCATGCAGCAAATGTCCCCGACCGCCTTCGGTGAGACTGGGGGGGATTTGGGGGGATTTGAGGGGATTTTTGAGGACTTCAGGGTCATTTTTGAGTATTTAGTTGCATTTTGGGTCAAATTGTGACCATTTCAGTGGTATTTAGGGTCATTTTAGACAAATTTAGGCTCATTCTGAGGGGATTTAGGGGGATTTTTGAGGGTTTCAGGATAATTTTTGGGTATTTAGTTGCATTTTGGGTCAAATTCTGACCGTTTCAGTGCAATTTTGGGTCATTTTAGGCCATTTTCAGCTCATTCCGAGGGGATTTTGAGGGGATTTTGGCCGGATTTAGGGGGATTTTGAGGACTCTAAGGTAATTTTTGGCTGCTCAGTTGCATTTTGGGTCAAATTCCGACCATTTTGGTGCAATTCAGGGTCATTTTAGGCTCACTCCGAGGGGATTTCAGCTCATTCCGAGGGGATTTGGGGTGATTTAGGGGGATTTTCAAGGACTTCAGGGTCATTTTTGAATATTTAGTTGCACTTTGGGTCAAATTCTGACCATTTCAGTGCAATTTTGGGTCATTTTAGACAATTTCAGGCTCATTCTGAGGGGATTTGGGGTGATTTAGGGGGATTTTTGAGGACTTCAGGGTCATTTTTGAGTATTTAGTTGCATTTTGGGTCACATTCTGACAATTTCAGTGCAATTTAGGGTCATTTTTAGACCATTTTAGGCGGGATTTGGGGTGATTTAGGGGGATTTTTGAGGACTTCAGGGTCATTTTTGAGTATTTAGTTGCATTTTGGGTCACATTCTGACAATTTCAGTGCAATTTAGGGTCATTTTTAGACCATTTTAGGCGGGATTTGGGGTGATTTAGGGGGATTTTTGAGGACTTCAGGGTCATTTTTGAGTATTTAGTTGCATTTTGGGTTAAATTCTGACCATTTCGGTGCCATTTGGAGTCATTTTAGACCATTTTCAGCTCATTCCGAGGGGATTTCAGCTCATTCCGAGGGGATTTGGGGTGATTTAGGGGAATTTTTTAGGACTTTAGGATAATTTTTGAGTATTTAGTTGCATTTTGGGTCAAATTCTGACCGTTTCGGTGCAATTTTGAGTCATTTTAGACAAATTTAGGCTCATTCTGAGGGGATTTAGGGGGATTTTTGAGGACTTCAGGGTCATTTTTGAGTATTTAGTTGCATTTGGGGTCAAATTCTGACCGTTTCAGTGCAATTTTGGGTCATTTTAGACGTTTTCAGCTCATTCCGAGGGGATTTTGAGGGGATTTTGGCCGGATTTAGGGGGATTTTTTAGGACTATAAGGTAATTTTTGGCTGTTCAGTTGCATTTTGGGTCGAATTCCGACCGTTTCGGTGCCATTTAGGGTCATTTTAGGCTCATTCCGAGGGGATTTTTGAGGGCTTCACCTCCTTCCCGATACCCTTGGCGATGGGGAGGGGGTTTCAATCCTCAAAAATTGGGATTTTTTGGGGTTTCCAGGCCTGAACGACTGGGAGGACGACGAGATCCTGGCGTCGGTGCTGGCGGTGTCGCAGCAGGAGTACCTGGAGACCATGAAAACCTCGCGCCACAGAGACCCCGCCGCCGACAAGAGTTGATATTCAACCCCCGGACTGCGACCCCCCACCCTGCCCCCCCAAAAACCCACCCCCCAAACCCCCCCAAAAAACAAACAAACAAACAAACAAACCCCGCCCACCTCCCCCACCCCGCCAAAAAAAAAAAACAAAACAAAAAAACCGACCCCACTTCCTTCTGCCCCCCCCTTTCAAACAACAACAACAACAAATCCAGCACGGCCCCTCCCCCCAAAATCCCCTCCCCCCACCACCTCTCTCTCTCTCCCCCTCCCCACAAAAAAAAGACCCCAAAGGGACCTCTCGGTGCACGGCTGGGGGGGAGGGGGGGGGGTTTGATTTTTTTGGGGGAGGAAAAAACCGGAAAAAACGACAAAAAACGACAAAAACGACAACAAAAAACGACAAAAACAACAAAAACAACAAGAAAAACAACAACAAACCCCCCCTCGGCGGAAAGGGGGGGGAGGGGACACAGCGCTGGACACACCTCGGCTTTTTTTTTTTGGGGGAGGGGGGAAGAGGAAGACCCCTCCCCCCTCCAAATGACGGCTGGAAGGAAGAGCGGGGAGAGGGGGGGATGGGAATGGCGAAGGGGGGGGGGGGAGGGGCTGTTTTGGGTAGGGTCGCCTCTTTCTCCCCCCCCCCCTCCCCCCACCTCTCTCCCGTGGGATTTTTTTGCTGTTTGGGGATGGGGGGAGGGGCGGGGGGGGTTCTGCCCTTCCCCCCATGGAGCATCGAGCCCCCCCCCAGCAGCTGAGGGGGGGAGGGGGTGGGGAAAGGGGGGGGGCCGGGGGTGCTGCCCCCCCACACCCCCCCGCACCCCGTTATTAAACTGATGCCCAGCAGCCCCCTGGCCCCGTCTCTTCGTGGGGGGGCTCGGCCCTTCCCCCCCTCCCCCGAAAGACCCGGGAAAGGAAGGAGGGGAGGGGATTTTAGGGTTGGGGGGGGGTCTCGTCGCGATTTTGGGGGCGCCGGGCCCGGTTTTGCGGCCTCTGGTGTTTATCCCGCGGTTGCTATGGTGATGCGTCGTGCTCGGATGACGTGTGAGGGGCAGCAGCCAATCAGCGGGGAGGGCGGGAACGAGGGGTGTGGCGTCACTTTGCGCGCGCCGGGACGGGGGGCAACAGCAGCGCTGCCTGACCCAAGCGATATCCGGGAGGGCTTGAGGGCTGCCGGGGCTCTCCGGGTGCTGTCGCGATATAGAAAATATCGTAAAGCTCGCGGCGGGGGTGGTTGAGTCTCATTCTATCGCGACAAAGCGGCGCGGGGCCGCCCGGCGGCGTCGCGCTAGGCCGCGTTTCCACGGCGACGCCGGGGCGTGGTCAGAGGGCGTGGTCATCGCCCGATGGCGGCTCCTCATTGGTTGGTGGGCGGAGCCCGCGGGGTTTCCCCGCCCCTCTCCCCGGCCGCCAGGGGGCGCCGCTCGCGGAGAGGGGGCGCGCGCGGGGAATGGAGCTGCGCGGGGGGCCCGGTGAGGGGGGGGGGTCCTGAGGGGAAAATGGGGTTTGTGAGGGGAAAATGGGGTCTGGGAGGGGGGTCCTGAGGGGAAAATGGGGTTTGTGAGGGGAAAATGGGGTCTGGGAGGGGAAAATGGGGTTTGTGAGGGGAAAATGGGGTCTGGGAGGGGGGTCCTGAGGGGAAAATGGGGTTTGTGAGGGGAAAATGGGGTCTGGGAGGGGGGTCCTGAGGGGAAAATGGGGTTTGTGAGGGGAAAATGGGGTCTGAGAGGGGTCCTGAGGGGAGAGTGGGGTCTGGGAGGGGGGTCCTGAGGGGAAAATGGGGTTTGTGAGGGGGGGTCCTGAGGGAAAAATGGGGTTTTAAGGGGGTTCCTGAGGGAAAAATGGGGTCTGAGAATGGGGTCCTGAGGGAAAATGGGGTTTTGAGGGGGGGTCCTGAGGGAAAAATGGGGTTTTAAGGGGGTTCCTGAGGGAAAAATGGGGTCTGAGAGGGGTCCTGAGGGGAAATCGGGGCTTCCCCTGGAGGGAGGGTGCTGAAGGTTGGAGGGCTGTTGAGGTTTGGGGGGGTCCTGAGGGGAAAATGGGGACCCTGAGGGGAAAACGGGGTTTGTGAGGGGAGAATGGGGTCTGAGAGGGGTCCTGAGGGGAAAGGAAGGATCCTGAGGGGAAATCGGGGCTTCCCCTGGAGGGAGGGTGCTGAAGGTTGGAGGGCTGTTGAGGTTTGGGGGGGTCCTGAGGGGAAAATGGGGGTCCCTCAGCAGGGAGGATCCTGAGGCTTTGGGGGAGTATGAGAAGAAAATGGGGGGGGGGGGTCCCGTATTATGGGAGGGGTCGTGTGGGGGGAATTTGGGGTCCCGGGGGTGTCCTGAGGGGGGGTCGTGAGAGGGAGGGTGACACAACTGGGGGGGTCCCGAGGACATTCGGGTGATTCCCAGGGGAAATCGGAGTCCCGGGGATTTTCGGGAGGGGATTTCGGGGGTCCCTGAGGGGGATTTTGGGGCTGGGGGGGGGACAACAAGGGGGATTGCGACCCCCCCCAAGTGTGACCCCAAATCCCCCTCCCCAGATCCCGTCAGGAGAAGGAAAAAGCGCAAAAGGGACAAAAAACCGAAACCACCGCCAAGGTGAGGGGGGGGTCGGCGGGGTCACGACCCCCCCATGACCCCTTACCCAGAGATTTTGGGGGGGGGGACACACCAGCAAAGCCCCCTTTTAGGGGCTGGAGTGGGGGGGGGGGGACATTCCGGGCCTCCCCTCCCCCTCCAGGGCTATTTTTAGCCCCGCGGGGCCGGGGAGGGGCTTTGAGGTCATTTCTATTTTGGGGGGGTGATGGCCCAGAATGCCCCGCACCTGCCCCCCGCCCCCTCCCCCAGCCCGGGGGGGCTCCCCTGGGACCATTCCCGGCTCCTTTGCCGCTGTGGGACCACCCTGGGACCCCCCCCCCGCGACCCCAGCATGGGCGAGACCCCCGAAGGGACCAGGTATGGGGAGGGGGGGCAGAGAGGAGACCCCCAAAGGGAGCAGAGTTGGGGAGGGGGGAGCAGAGACCCCCAAAGGGACCAGGTATGGGGAGGGGGGGGCAGAGAGGAGACCCCCGGATTTGGGGAGGGGGGGCAGAGAGGAGACCCCCAAAGGGAGCAGAGTTGGGGAGGGGGGAGCAGAGACCCCCAAAGGGACCAGATTTTGGGAGTGGGGGGCGCAGATCGGTGACCCCCAAAGGGAGCAGATTTGGGGGGTGGGTGGGGGGCAGATCAGAGACCCCCGAAGGGAGCAGATTTGGGGGGTGGGCAGAGAGGAAACCCCTGAAAGGACCAGATTTGGGGAGGGGGGGGCAGAGACCCCCGAAGGGAGCAGAGTTGGGGAGGGGAGGGGCAGAAAGGAGACCCCCGGATTTGGGGAGGGGAGGCAGAGAGGTGACCCCCAAAAGGAGCAGATTTGGGGAGGGGGGAGCAGAGACCCCCAAAGGGACCCGATTTGCGGCGGGTGGGGGGCAGAGACGAGACCCCCAAAGAGACCAGATTTTGGGGAGGGGGGGGCAGATCAGAGACCCCCAAAGGGAGCAGATTTGGGGGGTGGGTGGGGGGCAGATCAGAGACCCCCGAAGGGAGCAGATTTGGGGAGTGGGCAGAGAGGAGACCCCTGAAAGGACCAGATTTGGGGAGGGGGGGGCAGAGACCCCCGAAGGGAGCAGAGTTGGGGAGGGGGGGTGGGCAGAGAGGAGACCCCCGGATTTGGGGAGGGGGTAGAGAGGAGACCCCCGAAAGGACCAGATTTGGGGAGGGGGGGGCAGAGACCCCCAAAGGGAGGAGATTTGGGGAGGGGGGGCAGAAAGGAGACCCCCGGATTTGGGGAGGGGAGGCAGAGAGGTGACCCCCAAAAGGAGCAGATTTGGGGAGGGGGTAGCAGAGACCCCCAAAGGGACCAGATTTTGGGGAGGGGGGGGCAGATCGGGCATCCCCAAAGGGAGCAGAGTTGGGGAGGGGGGCGCAGAGAGCCCCGAAGGGACCAGATTTGGGGGGTGGGTGGGGGGCAGATCAGAGACCCCCAAAGGGAGCAGAGTTGGGGAGGGGGGAGCAGAGACCCCCAAAGGGACCAGATTTTGGGGAGGGGGGGGCAGATCGGTGACCCCCAAAGGGAGCAGATTTGGGGGGTGGGTGGGGGGCAGATCAGAGACCCCCGAAAGGAGCAGATTTGGGGAGGGGGGAGCAGAGACCCCCAAAGGGACCCAATTTGCGGCAGGTGGGGGGCAGAGACGAGACCCCCAAAGAGACCAGATTTTGGGGAGGGGGGGGGCAGATCGGAGCCCCCCAAAGGGAGCAGATTTTGGGGAGGGGGGTGCAGATCGGAGCCCCCCAAAAGGAACCAGATTTTGGGGAGGGGGCTGCAGATCGGAGCCCCCCGAAGGAACCAGATTTTGGGGCAGGGTTGCAAACCCGATCTCTGCCGGGGGTCGCTGTCCTGACCCCAACATGGGGAGGGGGTCCCACCTTTACTCTCCCCCCCCAGGACCCCCAGCCCCCCCGGCGCGCTGTCCCCAGAGCCCCCCCCGCTGCCCGAGGCGCTGCTGGGCTCCGACGAGGGCGAGCAGGAAGACCCCCGCGATTACTGCAAAGGTGTGGGGAGGGGGCCGCACACCCCGCTCCTTTTGGGGAGGGGCTGGGGGGGCTGCTCTGGGGGGCCCAGAGTGACGCCCCCCGCCCCCCGCGCCCCCTCCCCAGGCGGGTATTACCCGGTGCGCATCGGGGATCTGTTCCACGGGCGCTACCACGTGGTGCGCAAGCTGGGCTGGGGACATTTCTCCACCGTCTGGCTCTGCTGGGACCTGCGGTGAGTGCGGGGGGGGCCCGGGATTGTTTTTTGGGGAGGGGTCTCCCCTGGAATTTCTTTTGGAGGTGGGGGCTTCCCTGAATTTTTTTTTTTTTTGGGTGATGGCTCCCTGGAAATTTTTTTGGGGGTGTTCCCCTGGAATATTTTTTTGGGGAGTTGCACCCCTGGAATATTTTGGGGGGGTGGCTCCCCTGGAGGTTTTTTTGGGGTGTTCCCCTGGAATATTTTTTTGGGGGGCTCCCCTGGAATTTTTTTGGGGGGAGCTCCCCTGGATTTTTTTTTTTTGTGGGACTCCCCTGGAATATTTTTTTGGGTTTGCCCCCCTGGAATATTTTTTTGTGGCGGCTCCCCTGGAACATTTTTTGTGGGACCCCCCTGGAATATTTTTTGGGGTTGTTCCCCTGGAATATTTTTTGTGGGACCCCCCTGGAATATTTTTTTTGGGGGGTGTTTCCCCCCCGGCCTCCCCGCAGGAGGAAACGCTTCGTGGCGCTGAAGGTGGTGAAAAGCGCCCCCCAATACACCGAGACCGCCCTGGATGAGATCAAACTGCTGAAATGTGTGAGTGCCCCCCACCCTGGACCCCCCACCCCCCCAAAAACACCCAAACCCACCCCCCAAATCCCCCCCCAGGTGAGGGACTCGGACCCCAGCGACCCCAACCGTGAGAACATCGTGCAGCTCATCGACGACTTCAGGCTCTCGGGGGTCAACGGCGTCCGTATCCTTTTATTGGGGAGGGGGTTTCAGGGGGGGATCCCCGAGTTGGGGAGGGGTCCCGGGGGTCTCTGGGGGGGGCTCCTTGACTGCCCCCCAGATGTCTGCATGGTGCTGGAGGTGCTGGGCCATCAGCTGCTGCGCTGGATCATCAAATCCAACTACCAGGGGCTGCCCCTGCCCTGCGTCAAGAGCATCGTCAGGCAGGTGAGGCTCAGGGGTCAGGGGGCTTCTGTGGCAGCCCCTCCTCAAATCCCCCTGGTTCCCTGGGAGCCCAGAGACCCCAAAATGGGCTCCCCAGAGACCCCCAAATGCCCCCAACTCCCCCCGGCTCCCTGAGACCCCAAAGGTGCTCCCTGGAGACCTCAAATCCCAACAAATCCCCCCAAATCTTCCTGGTTCTGAGACCCCAAAGGTGCTGCCCAGAGACCCCCAAATCCCAACAATTCATCCCAAATCTTTTTGATTCCCTGGGAGCCCAGAGACCCCAAAATGTGCTCCCCAGAGACCCCCAAATCCCCCCAACTCCCTGAGACCCAAAATGTGCTCCCCAGAGACCCCCAAATCCCAACAGATCACCCCAAATCCTCCTGATTTCCTGGGAGCCCAGAGACCCCAAAGGTGCTCCCTAGAGACCCCCAAATCCCCCCGGTTCCCTGGGAGCCCAAAGGTGCTGCCCAGAGACCCCAAATCCCAACAATTCATCCCAAATCTTCCTGATTCCATGGGAGCCCAGAGACCCCAAAAGGTGCTCCCCAGAGACCCCCAAATCCTCCCAAATCCCTGAGACCCCAAATGTGCTCCCCAGAGACCCCAAAGGTGCTGCCCAAATCCCCCCAGCTCCCTGGGAGCCCAAAGGTGCTCCCCAGAGACCCCAAATCCCAACAGATCACCCCAAATCCTCCTGGTTCCGAGACCCCAGAGACCCAAAATGTGCTCCCCAGAGACCCCCAAATCCCCCCAAATCCCCCTGGCTCCCTGGGACCCCAGAGACCCCAAAATGTGCTCCCCAGAGACCCTCAAATCCCCCTGGCTCCCTGGGACCCCAAATGTGCTCCCCAGAGACCCCCAAATCCCAACAGATCATCCCAAATCTTCCTGGTTCCGAGACCCCAAGGGTGCTGCCCAGAGACCCCCAAATCCCAACAATTCATCCCAAATCCCCCAAATCCCCCCAACTCCCTGGGACCCCAAATGTGCTCCCCAGAGACCCCAAATCCCCCCAAATCCCCCCAGATCCCCCCAGCTCCCTGAGACCCCAAATGTGCCACCCAGAGACCCCAAATCCCAACAATTCATCCCAAATCTTCCTGGTTCCGAGACCCCAAAGGTGCTGCCCAGAGACCCCCAAATCCTCCTGGGGTTTGATTTTGGGGGGGGGTCTGTGCCCACCCCACCCCTGGGGGTGCCCCTCACACCTTTGGGGTGCCCCTCTGTGATCTCATTTCTTTATCAAAGCTGCACTCGGGGTTCCATTTCCATTTATCACCAATTAATCACCGATAGAACCGAGCACAATTAACTTCTGCTGTAATTAGACCCGAGTTCATTTACATTTTGTGATTTCAGGGTTTGTTTAATATTAAATTTGGGGTGTTTGGGGTGCCTCTCACACCTTTATCAAAGCTGCAGTTATTACCATTTACACTCAAAGTCATATTTCCATTTATCACCAATTAATCACCGATAGGACCGAGCACAATTAACCTTTGCTGTAATTAGACCCGAGTTCATTTACATTTTACCATTTCAGGGTTTGTTTAATATTAAATTTGGGGTGTTTGGGGTGCCCCTCCCACCATTAGAACCCCCCAAATCCTCCTATTCCCATACATTTCCATTTATCACTGATTAATCACCGATAGAACCGAGCACAATTAACCTTTGCTGTAATTAGACCCGAGTTCATTTACATTTTGTGATTTCAGGGTTTGTTTAATATTAAATTTGGGGTGTTTTGGGGTGCCTCTCACACCTTTATCAAAGCTGCAGTTATTACCATTTACTGTCAGAGTTACATTTCCATTTATCACCAATTAATCACCGATAGGATCGAGTGTAATTAACTTTTGCTGTATTTATTTGAGTTTATCTCAAGTTTATGATTTCAGGGTTTGTTTAAGCCGGGTTTTATTAAATTTGGGGTGTTTGGGGTGCCCTCCCACCTTTAGGAACCCCCCAAATCCTCATATTCCCATACATTTCCATTTATCACCAATTAATCACCGATAGAACCGAGCGTAATTAACTTTTGCTGTATTTATTTATCTCAATTTTACCATTTCGGGGTTTGTTTAATATTAAATTTGGGGTGTTTGGGGTGCTTCTCACACCTTTATCAAAGCTGCAGTTATTACCATTTACACTCAAAGTCATATTTCCATTTATCACCGATTAATCACCGATAGAACCGAGCGTAATTAACTTTTGCTGTATTTATTAATCTCAATTTTACCATTTCGGGGTTCGTTTAAGCCGGGTTTAATTAACTTTGGGGTTTTTTTGGGGGGCTGCAGGTGCTGGAGGGGCTGGATTACCTGCACACCAAGTGCAAGATCATCCACACGGACATCAAGCCCGAGAACGTGCTGCTGTGCGTGCAGGAGCCCTTCCTGCGGCACCTGGCGGCGCAGGCGGCGCGCTGGGCACGGGGGGGACGGCCCCCCCCCGCAGCGCAGGTACCCCCCAAAACACACACCTGGGGGGGTCTGGGGGGGCCGAAAATCCCACACCTGGAGGGGCAGGGAACCCCAAAACGCACACCTGGGGGGTGGGGAGGGGCCAAAACGCACACCTCGGGGAGTCTGGGGGGGCAGGGAATCCCCAAAACGCACACCTGGGGGTTGGGGAGGGGCCAAAACGCACACCTGGGGGGGCAGGGGAACCCACCTAAAATCCATCCCCCGCAGCGCAGGTACCCCCAAAACGCACACCTGGGGGGTGGGGGGGCCCAAAATGCACACCTGGGGGGGTCTGGGGGGGCAGGGGAACCCCCAAAATGCACACCTGGGGGGCGGGGGCGCCCAAAACACACGCCTGGGGGGGCCTGGGGGGGCAGGGAACCCCCAAACACACACCTGGGGGGGCAGGGGAGCCCCAAAACGCACACCTGGGGGGTGGGGGGGGCCCCAAATCCCACACCTGGGGGGGCAGGGGAACCCCTAAAATCCATCCCCCGCAGTGCAGGTACCCCAACGCACACCTGGGGGGGCCTGGGGGGGCCCAAAACACACACCTGGGGGGGTGGGGGCGCGCCAAAACGCACACCTGGGGATGTCTGGGGGGCAGGGAACCCCCAAAACGCACACCTGGGGGGGGTCTGAGGGGGCAGGGAACACCCCAAAATCCATCCCCTGCAGCGCAGGTACCCCCAAAACGCACACCTGGGGGGTGGGGAGAGCCCCAAACACACACCTGGGGTGGCCTGGGGTCCCCCCCAGATTCAGTGACCCCCAATCCCCCTCACACCTGGGCACACCTGGGCGGGGGGGAGCTCTTTGCTGACCCCATCCTGTCTG
>WQNJ02000158.1:0-22500 GCA_016584745.2 Phylloscopus trochilus trochilus
CCACCCTGTGTTTTTTCTTTCTGTGCCCCCCACCCTGTGTTTTCTTGCCCCCCACCCTGTGTTTTTCTTTCTGTGCCCCCCACCCTGTGTTATTTCTTGCCCCCCACCCTGTTGTTTTTTCTTTCTGTGCCCCCTTCCCTGTGTTTTTTGCTTTCTGTGCCCCCACCCTGTGTTTTTCTTGCTCCCCCACCCTGTGGTTTTTCTTTCTGTGCCCCCACCCTGTGTTTTTCTTGCCCCCCACCCTGTGTTTTTTCTTTCTGTGCCCCCCTCCCTGTGTTTTTCTTGCCCCCACCCTGTGTTTTTTCTTTCTGTGCCCCCTCCCTGTGTTTTTCTTGCCCCCCACCCTGTGTTTTTTCTTTCTGTGCCCCCCACCCTGTGTTTTTCTTGCCCCCCACCCTGTGTTTTTTCTTTCTGTGCCCCCCTCCCTGTGTTTTTCTTGCCCCCACCCTGGTTTTTCTTCTGTGCCCCCCTCCCCTGTGTTTTTCTGCCCCCCACCCTGTTTTTTTCTTTCTGTGCCCCCCTCCCTGTGTTTTTCTTGCCCCCACCCTGTGTTTTTTCTTTCTGTGCCCCCCTCCCTGTGTTTTTCTTGCCCCCCACCCTGTGTTTTTTCTTTCTGTGCCCCCCACCCTTGGTAGATTCAGGTTTCTTACTACCCCCCCGGGCAAGTACCCCAACTCCAGCCAGCAATACCGACCCCTCAGTCACCCAGTGGCCTACAGCTCCCAGCGCCCGCAGCAGCTCCCCCAGCAGTCCCAGCAGCCAGGTAAGGGGCTGCAAAAAGGGAAGGGGGGAAAAAAAAAAAAAAAAGGGTGGGGGCAGCTTTCCCTGCTTCCCTGCTGCCTTCCCTCGGCTCCACAGATCTCCCCTGGGGCTGGGTTGCTCTCTCTTCGTCTCCCGCTCTTTGCTGGACCTGTAAATCCTTCCTGGGATCTTCCCAAATTGCTTCAAACCTTTCCCAGGACCCCCAAAAACCCACCCAGAACCCCCCAGGACCCTCAAAACCCACCCAGATCCCCCCAGGAGCCCCAAAGCCTTCCCAGGACTCCCAAAACCCACCCAAATCCCTTCCCAGGACACCCAAAACCCACCCAAACCCCCCCAGGACCCCCAAAACCACCCAAATCCCCCCCAGGATCTCCAAACCCTTCCAGGAGTCCCAAAACCCACCCAAATCCCCGCCCCCAGGACTCCCCACAATCTTCTGGGGACCCCCAAATCCCCCCCAGGAGCCCCACAATCTTCTGAGGACTCCCAAAAACCCACCCAAATTCCCCCCAGGACCCTCAAACCCTTCGCAGGACCCCCAGATCTCTGCCCCAGGACCCCCACAATCTTCTGGGGACCCCCAGGACCCTCACAATCTTCTGAAGACCCCCAAAACTCACCCAAATCCCCCCACCAGGACCCCTAAAGCCTTCCCAGGACCTCCCAAAAACCCACCCAGATCCCCCCCAGGACCCCCAGGACTGTGTTTTCCCTGTGTCCAGCTGGGAAGCTGAAAAAAAAAACCCCACAAAAAAAAAAACAACCCCAAACCCCCCTCCTGTCCCGGCAGGTTTACAGCCAATGATGTCCAACCAGCAGCAAAGCTACCAAGGCGTGGTGGGGTCCAGCAGGCGCAGCCCCCCGGCCTCCTCAGCAGCCAGAGGAACAACATGGGGGGGGCAGCTGCAGAACGTGCTGGGGGTGCAGCAGGCGCAGCCCCCCGGGCTCCCTCAGCAGCCAGAGGAGCGGCATGGGGGGGCAGCTGCAGGGGCTGATGGTGCAGTACACACCGCTGCCTTCCTACCAGGTGGGCACCGGGGTGGGGGGCACGCGGTGGGCAGGGTGGGCTCCTGGGCCTGAGGGATGGAGACAGAGGTGGGGGTTTGCTCACAGAGCAGCTTGGGGAGGGACATCCATGGGGGGATCTGAGGGGCACATCCATGGGGGATCTGAGGGGTCTGAGGGGCACATTCATGGGGGGATCCTGCACAGGGTGGGGCAGGGTGGGCTCCTGTGCCTGAGGGATGGAGCCAGAGGTGGGGGGTTTGCTCACAGGGCATGCCTGGCAGCTTGTGGAGGGAAGATCCGTGGGGGGATCTTTGGGCCACATCTGCTCCACATCCATGGGGGGATCTGAGGGGTCTGTGGGGCACATCTGCTTCCACATCTGTGGGGCACATCCATGGGGGATCCTGCACAGGGTGGGCTCCTGGGCCTGAGGGATGGAGCCTGAGGTGGGGGTTTGCTCACAGGGCAGCTTGGGGAGGGCAGATCCATGGAGGGGTCTGAGGGGCACATTCATGGGGAGATCCTGCACAGGGTGAGGCAGGGTGGGCTCCTGTGCCTGAGGAGCCAGAGGTGGGGATTTGCTCACAGGGCAGATTGGGGAGGGCAGATCTGTGGGGAATCTGTGGGGCACATCTGCTCCCACATCTGTGGGGGGATCCTGCACAGGGTGGGCTCCTGTGCCTGAGGGGATGGAGCCAGAGGTGGGGATTTGCTCACAGGGTAGCTTGGGGAGGACACATCCATGGGGGATCTGAGGGGTCTGAGGGGCACATTCATGGGGGGATCCTGCACAGGATGGGGCAGGGTGGGCCTCCTGTGCCTGAGGATTGGAGCCAGAGGTGGGGGGATCTGTGGGGCACATCTGTGGGGCACATCCATGGGAGGATCCTGCACAGGGATGGGCAGGGTGGGCTCCTGGGCCTGAGGGATGGAGGCCCTGAGGTGGGGGTTGCTCACAGAGCAGCTTGGGGAGGACACATCCCCCCAGGAGCCCCCACAATCTTCTGAGGACCCCCAAAAACCCACCCAGATCTGAGGGGTCTGTGGGGCACATCTGCTCCCACATCCATGGGAGGATCTGAGGGGCACATCCGTGGGGGGATCCTGCACAGGGTGGGCTCTTGTGCCTGAGGGATGGAGCCAGAGGTGGGGGTTTGCTCACAGGGCAGGGGAGGACACATCCATGGGGGGATCTGAGGGGTCTGAGGGGTCTGAGGGGCACATCTGCTCCCACATCCATGGGGGGATCTGAGGGACACATCTGTGGGGCACATCCATGGGGGATCTGAGGGGTCTGAGGGGTACATTCATGGGGGGATCCTGCACAGGGATGGGCAGGGTGGGCTCCTGTGCCTGAGGGATGGGGCCAGAGGTGGGGGTTTGCTCACAGAGCAGCTTGGGGAGGGCAGATCCATGGAGGGGTCTGAGGGGCACATTCATGGGGGGATCCTGCACAGGGTGGGGCAGGGTGGGCTCCTGTGCCTGAGGAGCCAGAGGTGGGGATTTGCTCACAGGGCATGCCTGGCAGCTTGTGGAGGGAAGATCCGTGGGGGAATCTGTGGGGCACATCTGCTCCCACATCTGTGGGGGGATCTGCACAGGGATGGGCAGGATGGGCTCCTGTGGTCTGAGAGATGGAGCCTGAGGTGGGGCTTTGCTCACAGGGCAGGGGAGGACACGTCCATGGGGGGATCTGAGGGGTCTGAGGGGCACATCTGCTCCCACATCCATGGGGGGATCTGTGGGCACATCTGTGGGGCACATCTGTGGGGCACATCTGCTCCCACATCTGTGGGGGATCCTGCACAGGGTGGGCTCCTGTGCCTGAGGGATGGGGCCAGAGGTGGGAGTTTGCTCACAGGGCAGCTTGGGGAGGGCAGATCCATGGGGGAATCTGAGGGATCTGAGGGGCACATTCATGGGGAATCTGAGGGGTCTGAGGGGCACATTCATGGGGGGATCCTGCACAGGGTGGGCAGGGTGGGCTCCTGTGGTCTGAGGGATGGAGCCTGAGGTGGGGGGATCTGTGGGGCACATCTGTGGGGCACATCCATGGGAGGATCCTGCACAGGGTGGGCTCTTGTGCCTGAGGGATGGAGCCTGAGGTGGGGATTTGCTCACAGGGCAGCTTGGGAGGGCACATCCATGGGGGGATCTGTGTAGTCACTGTTTGCCGTGTTTGGGTTTTTCTTAAATCCCTGGGAAAGAATTTAAGAAAAACCCAAACATGGCAAACAGTGACTACAGATCTGTGGGGCACATCCATGGGGGGATCTGTGGGGCACATCTGCTGCCACATCTGTGGGAGCAGGAGGACTGAGAGGGTCTC
Source organism: Phylloscopus trochilus trochilus (assembly GCA_016584745.2). Taxonomy (NCBI): domain Eukaryota; kingdom Metazoa; phylum Chordata; class Aves; order Passeriformes; family Phylloscopidae; genus Phylloscopus; species Phylloscopus trochilus. Next base: position 4,103 of record WQNJ02000158.1, read on the forward strand.
TGAGCAAACCAGGCTGTGGTGAGGGGGTGGAAAATACAGGAGAGGCAAGAACTTGGCTTCAAAGAGCATCCCTCAGTGCCTGGGCTGTGAGCAGGGGGATCCAGGTGTGAGCAGAGGGATCCAGGTGTGTTTCTCTCCTCACCTGTATTTTGGGGAGCTCAGAGCATCCTGCCTGGGCTGTGAGCAGGGGGATCCAGGTGTGAGCAGGGGGATCCAGGTGTGTTCTCTCCTCACCTGTGTTTTGGGGAGCCCTGTTGATGCAGCTCCACCCTCCCTGCTGGTGGGAGCTGTGCCGGAGCAGGGTCTCAGGCACTGCTGGGGAAGCTTGGGAAGCTGTTCCCTCTGCAGTTCCCCCAGGCAGGAGAGCTGAGCTGAGAGAAGCTGTAAGAAAAAACAACAAAACCAAATCAAAACAAACAAACAAAAAACCCAAAACAACAAAAACAAACAAACAAAACAAAAAAAAAAAACAAAAAAAAACCCCAAAAAAACCCCAAAAAAACAAAACAAAACAAAACAAAAACCAAAAAAAACCCCAAAAAACCCCAAAAAACCACCTGAAATTTCTTCACCCTGCTGCTGCTCTGTTACCTGTCACCTGCTGCTCTCCTCCCTGCCCAGGTGCCCATGGCCAGCGAGTCCCAGAACGTGGTCCAGCAGCCCTTCCAGCAGCCAGTGCTGGTGCCAGCCAGCCAGTCTGTGCAGGGGGGCTCCAGCCTGGGGGGTCCCCATCTACTACAGCGTCATCCCCACTGCCCAGCAGAACGGCACCAGGTAAAGCTCCTGGGCCTGCCTGGGAGGGGAGGAAAAAGGGGGGTTCTAACTGGAGGGGACCTTCAGGAACGAGGTAGGGAGTGTATTAGTGAGGTTGCGTGGTGCTCTTGCAAGCAAGAGACCACTTTTTTATTTTTTTTGACTTTTTTTGTACATTTTACAAATTGCCCACCCCAGAGGTGGGACTCTTGGGAACCACTGGTTATTTTTTTAGAGACTGTCACTGAAGCCCCTCCTCTGGGAACAGATGTAGGAGCTTTGGTAGTTTATTGAACGTGACTTTGTGCTTTAAGACTGTGCCTGGGAATAGAATTTTTTAAAACTAAAACAAGCAGGTACGGGCATGGCAACAGGGGTTGTCTTTTCTTTTGAGTTAAAGAAAGAGCTAAAAAAAAAAAAGAGCCAGCAGCGTGTCAGGCTCCTGCCTGCCTAGCCCTCTCCAGGGTGTGCTCAGCCATCCCAGTAAAGAGGGAATAAATAACCTGTGCAGGTGCCCCTGGCTCTCTTCCTCCCCATCTCATCCTCACCTGTGCTGATTCATTTTCCCTAAATGGTTCTGTTCTCCCCCAAAACGTACAGTTCATTGTAAACCATCCCCTGAGTTACCATTCATTGTAACCCAATTGTTACCCAACCCTCCTACCCTCAGATCCCATCGGTCCCAGCCTGGGATCTGCCCTGGAAAGTTCTTTGAGCTGAGGACACGAGGCAGAAGGGCTCTTGCTTGCTCCCTCTCCTCCTTGTTCCCTCCCTCTCTCCTTTTTTCCCCCTCTCTCCCCCCCTCTCTCTCCTGTGGGACCCCAAATTAACCCCGAATTAACCCTCTCCAATCAACACCCTCAACACCATCCTCACCTGTGCTGATTCATTTTCCTTAAATGATTCTGTTCTCCCCAAAACGTACAGTTCATTGTAAACCATCCCCTGAGTTACCATTCATTGTAACCCAATTGTTACCCCACCCCTCCTACCCTCAGTGTCCCTTTGGTCCCAGCCTGGGATCTGCCCCTGAGCTGGAAATTCTTTTAAGTCAAAATACACCAGGCAAAGGGCCTCTTGTTCTCTCTCTCTTGCTCCTCTCCCCCTTGTTCCCACCCTCTCCCTCTCTCCTGGGAGCCACACCGCTCCCCCCCGGTGTGGACCCCCAAATAAACCCCCCAAATAAACCCCCGAAATGTCCAACCCACCCCCTCAGAAGCCGTGCTGTGCCTTGCCTGCCTTGGCAGCCACGTGCTGCCAAGAGAATCCTCCCTGAAAGGATTCTTCCCCAAGGATTCCTCCCCTCTGGGGAGGCTCCCGTGCCTCACCTCCCTTCCTGGACCCAGACAGACTGGTTGCCAGTTCTCCTGCAGCTGCAGCAGAAGAGAGCAGCACTCACCTGAGCCCTCTCTGCCCCACAGCCCGTCCGTGGGGTTCCTGCAGCCCCCTGGCTCCGAGCAGTACCAGCTGCCGCAGTCCCCGGCGCCCTGCAGCCCCCCCAGATGCAGCAGCAGTATTCAGGTACCTGGGGGGGTGGGCCACGGGCAGGCTGATCATCCCATTGGGTGGGATCAGCTTTGGGATTCACTGCAGAGCAGCCCTGATCATCCCATCGGGGTGGGATCAGCTTTGGGATCACTGCAGAGCAGCCCTGATCATCCCATTGGGTGGGATCAGCTTTGGGATCACTGCAGAGCTGCCCTGATCATCCCAGCAGGGTGGGATCAGCTTTGGGATCACTGCAGAGCTGCCCTGATCATCCCATTGGGCTGGGATCAGCTTTGGGATCACTGCAGGGCAGCCCTGATCATCCCATTGGGGTGGGATCAGCTTTGGGATCACTGCAGAGCAGCCTGATCATCCCATTGGGGTGGGAATCAGCTTTGGGGTCACTGCAGGGCAGCCCTGATCATCCCATTGGGGTGGGATCAGCTTTGGATCACTGCAGGGCAGCCCTGATCATCCCATTGGGGTGGGATCAGCTTTGGGATCACTTTCCTAGGAAAGAATTCCCTGAAATCAAAACGTGGCAGGCACAAAACTGTGGCTACAGAGGGGAGAGCCCAGGGTGGATGGTGAGAAGGACACAGGTGCCCCGTGCCCCACAGCAGCAGAGCCTGGGCCCCCACAGCCCCTGTGTCTGTCCCCAGGGGTGTCCCCGTCGGGCCCTGGCGTGGTGGTGATGCAGCTGAACGTCCCCAACGGCCCCCAAGCCCCCAGAACCCCCCCGTGGTGCAGTGGAGCCACTGTAAGTACTACAGCCTGGAGCAGCGGGGGCAGAAACCAGGAGAGCTCTACAACCCGACAGCAGTGCTCAGGTACTGGGGAGGGGGACTGGGAGGGACTGGGAGGGACTGGGAAGGACTGGGATGGGCTGGGAAGGACTGGGATGGGCTGGGTGTCACAACCCCACGAACGCAGCGCGGGTTCGTGATGGTTCCAGTGATCTCAGGGTGCAAAAGACACGGCAGGGGACAACAGCAATTTGCTCAAAAAGCAATAAAATAAAGCACATTCTATTGAGTGCACTGTGTGCTGATAGAGGGAGAGAGAAGAGATGAGGAGAGAGAGAGGGATAAAGGGAAAGAGAAAGAGAGAAGGGGTACAGCTATAGAGGAGTGCTCGTGGTGCTCACTGGCCACGTGGATTTTCCTTGGGGAGATCTCGAAATTCGAGTCACATTGTGGGGTCTCTTACAGTCCTTTCTGAAGCAGCAGGCAGCTGGGCAGAAGGTGGGGGAGGAACCATCAGCAGGTCCCTAAGTCCTCAGGTCCCCTCTTCCAGGGGGTCAGGGTGGGTGTGGGAGCACTGGGGGGTGTCTGACCCCGTCCCTCCCCCCAGGCCAGCACCCCCAGCTCAGCAGCCCCATCACGTCCCCCCACCCAGTCCCCGACGCCGTCGCCCGTCACCAACCTCAACAGCGTCTGCACGGGCTCAGCCCCCTCCCCGTCCTCACAGCAGTTCCCCCGGCCCATGGGCCCGGCACAAGGTAAGGGGGGGAAGCTCTGTGGGGCTGGGAATGCTGAGAGGGGTTGGTTTTTTTTCCCCACAAACTGAGGGTTTTCCTCCCCGTGCAGGTGACGGGAGGTACTCGCTGCTGGGCCAACCTCTGCAGTACAACCTGTCCCTGTGTCCCCCGCCGCTGCTCCACAACCAGCCCAGCTACACAGGACACCAGGTACAGCCGGCCAGGGCTCCCTTCCCTGCCCCTCTGTGGGCTCTGGGATGTACCCTGAGGTGACACCACGGTGCCCTGTCCTCGTCCTCCAAGGGGCAGACTGGAATGAAGCACGGCAACCGGAGCAAGAGGCAGGCCCTGAAGTCGGCGTCCACCGACCTGGGGACGAGCGACGTAGGCAAGTGACCCCCCCCCAAAACAGCCCCTTGGCCCTCTGGTGTCCCCACAAGAAGGGTGTTTGGAGACCCCAGGTGCCATCCCTCCTGCCCACAGCAGCGTCCCACAGAGCCCCGTGCTGCTTTTGGAGAGTGGCTCCTGCCAGGGCCCTCCTCCCCACACCCACAAACGCCCCCCAGCCCAGCTGGGTCCAGGCTGGGGGTGCAGCAGATCCAGCCCCAGCCCTGAGGAGGTGGGTGAGCAGGCAGGAGGAGGAGGAGGACACCTGGATGCTCTTCCTGCCTCTCAGAGGGTGGAAATGATGGAGCAGGTGGAGCTGGCAAGAGCTGGGATTTTATTCCTCTTTATCAACAGAGCCCAGACCCTGAGATCTCATCCCCACCACTGCTTTCCCAAGCCACTTTTCCCTTTCCCTGCAGCTTCAGAGCCTCATCTCGGAGATTTGGGATCTCCCAGGGTGGCTGCCAGGGCTGAGGGTTCCAGGGAATCATTTCTCACCACCCATGTCCGGGGTGTCCACTCTGGCTCCTTGGGAAGGGAAGGACCCACAGCTTGGATGGAGCAGCCCTCAGTGACCCCCTGGAGACCTCAGGCTTGTCCCAGTGTCACCTCAGTGTCACCTCAGTGTCACAGGGGCCCTTTAAGAGCTGCCTTTCCCCCCTCCCTGCAGGCCCTGGCAGGGTCCCCACGTGCCACGTTAATATTAGCAAAGAATCCTGCAGCAGCTCTGCTGAGCAGAGCCAGGGCCAGGAGCTGCACAGGGACTGGGGACCACGGGGCAGGGGCTGGAGCTGGGAGCTGCAGAGATTTGGGGACCACCAGAGGGATTTGGGACCACCAGGCAGGGTCAGGAGCTGCAGAAGGATTTGGGGATCACCAGAGGGATTTGGGGACCACCAGGCAGGGTCAGGAGCTGCAGAGGGATTTGGGGATCACCAGAGAGATTTGGGGACCACCAGGCAGGGGCAGAGGTCAGAGCCAGGAGTTGCAAAGAGATTTGGGGACCACTGGGCTGGAACTGGAGCCAGGAGATGCAGAGGGGTTTGAGGACCACAGGGCAGGGACAAAGGTCAGAGCCAGGAGCTGCAAAGAGATTTGGGAACCACCAGAGGGATTTGGGGACCACCAGAGAGATTTGGGAACCACCAGAGGGATTTGGGAACCACCAGAGAGATTTGGGGACCACCAGAGGGATTTGGGGACCACCAGAGAGATTTGGGGACCACCAGGCAGGACACACCCAGTGCCACCATCCTCCCTCCATGGGTGCAGCCATTCTCCCTTCCTGGCTCAGGGTGGGAGCGTGGGGTTTGGCTCCCAGGCCTGGTACCTGAGGTTTGGGGCAGGAAAACCTGACCTGCCCAGCTCTCCAAAGGACCAGGGTGCTGGAGTTGTGTCCCTGGAGCCTCTGCCTGCAGTTGTGTGGGGATGCTCAGAGCTGCCACCCCTCAGCTCAGCCCCTGTGCTCCCATTTCTGCATTAAACATCCCCACTCCCAGGCATAACCTTTGCTATTCGAGAGGATTCCCCCAGAGCGTCCCAGTGGGGTTTTTTTCCAGCCTGAAAAAATCACGAGTGGCAGAGGAGAGAGTCCTGGAGCTGTGGGACTCTGGGGAATCACCCCCATCCCCTGCCGGGGCAAAGCCAGCGTGGGGTGGGGACAGCAAGGGCTTGGGATGGAGCATCCAGGGAGCAGCTGGGGCTGCTTTGGAGGGGCTGAAAAGGATGAATTCCATCTGTGGGGGCAGCTTGGGCGCTGCATGGGGGCGTTCCTGGGCACAGGAGGAGAGGTGGGAACTGCAGCCCGGAGCCAGGGCAGCCCCTGGGGCACCGGCATTCCTGGGCCCGGGAGAGCTGGGAGGTGGGAGCTCCAGCTCCCGGGGCACCGGCGTTCCTGGGACCGGGAGAAGTGGGAGGTGGGAGATGGGAGCTCCAGCCCCCGGAGCCAGGGCAGCCCCTGGGGCACCGGCATTCCTGAGCCCGGGAGGGGTGGGAGATGAGAGCTCCAGCCCCCCGGGGCACCGAGTTCTGAGCCCGGGAGGGGTGGGAGATGAGAGCTCCAGCCCCCGGGGCACCGGCATTCCTGGGCCCGGGAGAGGTGGGAGATGGGAGCTCCAGCCCCCCGGGGCACCGGTGTTCTGAGCCCAGGAGAGGTGGGAGGTGGGAGATGAGAGCTCCAGCCCCCGGGGCACCGGCGTTCTGAGCCCGGGAGAGGTGGAAGCTCCAGCTCCCCGGGGCACCGGCGTTCTAAGCCCGGGAGGGATGGGAGCTCCAGCCCCCGGAGCCAGGGCAGCCCCGGGCACCGGTGTTCTGAGCCCGGGAGAGGTGGGAGAGAGCTCCAGCCCCCCGGGGCACCGAGTTCTGAGCCCGGGAGGGGTGGGAGCTCCAGCCCGTGGGGCACCGGCGTTCCTGAGTCCGGGAGAAGTGGGAGGTGGGAGATGAGAGCTCCAGCCCCCGGGCACCGCGTTCTGAGCCCGGGAGAGGTGAGAGCTCCAGCCCCCGGGGCACCGCGTTCTGAGCCCGGGAGAGGTGGGAGATGGGAGCTCCAGCCCCCCGCAGCCAGGGCAGCCCCCCCGGTGACCCGCGGCTCCTTCCCCCGCAGTGCTGGGCCGGGTGCTGGAGGTGACGGACCTACCCGAGGGCATCACACGGACAGAAGCCGACAAGCTCTTCACGCAGCTGGCCATGGCCGGTGCCAAAATCCAGTGGCTCAAAGAGACTCAGGGGCGCCGCGGGGACGGAGGAGGCGGCGGGGACAACAGCGGGACTCCGGAGAACGGCAGGCACAGTGACCTCGCTGCCTTATACACCATCGTGGCCGTCTTCCCCAGCCCGCTGGCCGCCCAAAACGCCTCCCTCCGCCTCAACAACTCCCTCAGCCGCTTCAAGCTGCGCGTGGCCAAAAAGAACTACGACCTGCGGGTGCTGGAGCGGGCCAGCTCCCAGTAGGGGCTCCCCCCTTGGGCACCCCTCTTCTCCTCCCCTTCTCCCTTCTCGCCCTCCTTCCTTGATATATTTATATGAACATAATTAAGAGACGAGAAGTTGATGATTTTTTTTTTTTTAATTATTATTATTTTTTTTTTTTTTCGGAGTGACGCCCGTGCCCGCCTCCTCCCCCCCCCCCAAAACCCCACCCCCTGTGTCTCTGGTTTTTTGTTTTTTGGTTTTTTTTTTTTGTTTAAAGCACTGTGTTGGACCGCACATGCAGGTGTTTGATTGGGTATGTTCACTGCACATTTTATTTAATCAGAGGATTATTTTGTGGCGGGGCGGGGGGTGGGGGAGGAGGGTGGGGTGGGGTGGGGAGGGAAATTTTTTTTTTGTTTTGTTTTATTTTATTTGGGGGGTTGTTTTTAAATAAAAAAAAAAAAAAGAGAAAAAATGGAAAATCGTCCGTGGCTTTGAATGTAATTTCAGTTTTCTGTCGGGGTTGGGAGCTCTGTGCTGCCTCATTGTGGTGAGGGGACAGCAGAAGGGACACGGGGGGGACAATCCTGCCCTCCAGCGTGGCACGTGCAAGGGCTGCTGTGCCAAAGTGGGGACCCCAGGCTGGGATCAGAGCACTTGGACTGGGGCTGGGCACCCCTGGCAGATGTTCCAGGGCAGGAAAATTCCAGCTGTGAGCGGCCCCAGCTGTGTGCCCTGCCAGGAAACGTCACATCCCTGCTGCCAGGAGCAGCAGCTGGAGCTGGCAGGGCACAGCTGGGCGCAGGGTTTGGGGTGGCACAGCTGGGCACAGGGTTTGGGGTGGCACAGCTGGCAGGGCACAGCTGGGCGCAGGGTTTGGGGTGGCACAGCTGACAGGGCACAGCTGGCAGGGCACAGCTGGGCACAGGGTTTGGGGTGGCACAGCTGGCAGGGCACAGCTGGCAGGGCACAGCTGGGCACAGGGTTTGGGGTGGCACAGCTGGGCGCAGGGTTTGGGGTGGCACAGCTGGCAGGGCACAGCTGGGCGCAGGGGTTGGGGTGGCACAGCTGGCAGGGCACAGCTGGGCACAGGGTTTGGGGTGGCACAGCTGGGCGCAGGGTTTGGGGTGGCACAGCTGGCAGGGCACAGCTGGCAGGGCACAGCTGGCAGGGCACAGCTGGGTGCAGGGTTTGGGGTGGCACAGCCAGAGCCTCAGGATGCTGCTCCTGACCTGCCCCGGCAGGTGCAGCAGGACAGGTAAGAGCTGCCAGGAGCGGGGGCGGGGGGCTTGTGCCAACTCCCACCTCGCTGTCACCCACAGGGACTTCGGGAGGGCCCTGAGGGACCCCTGGGTGCCCGTTAACCCCAGCAGCAGTGGGATCCCAGCTCCCACCATCCCTGGAGCAGCAGGATTGGGTGCCAGAGGCTGCCAGGCAGCCACTGCCCCCCCAGGAGAGACCCCCGTGCTGCCCCCTGAACCCCCCAGCGGCCTCCAACGCCCAACACAGATCCTTCGTTGTGCCCAGCTCCTGGAACCCTCTCTGTGCCCAATTCCTGGAGCCCTGGCTGTGCCCAGGGTTCCTTCTTTGTGTCCCGGGCCAGGCTTGGGGTGGAGGGGGGGCCCTGGCACGCCCAGCAACCCACCAACGCAAATAGCCGGCGGCTCCTCCGCCCGCTGCCGCCCGGCGCACGCTGGGGCTCCAATTTCCCGGCGTCAGCCCCCGGCAGGGCTCAGCTGTCGTCCCCCCTCTGTCCTGTCACTCCGGACCGGGGCGGCTGCCGCCCTCCCCGCGCTCCCGGCACGGAGGGCTGCGGGGCTCTGCGGCCGACGGGGCCCCGGCCGCCGCGCTTCGGGAGCTTCTTCAGCGCAGGGCGAGAGCTCCGAGCACACAGGGTGAGTGCCTCACCTCGCCCTGGCCGTGCCCACCCCTGGGTCACCCCCACCCCTGGGTCACTCCCACCCCTGGGTCACCCCCACCCCATCATGGGGTGCCCCGTTCCCGCAGAGCCCCGCACCCCAGCGCTCCCCGCTCCCATAAGTTGCTGCTCGCTGATGGTTTTCACGAGGGCTGGAGGGGTTTGGAGGGATGGGGATCATCAAAAATCATGAGGTGTGGGTGGGAAGGGCTGGCAGAGGCGACCCCGGGGTGGTTTGGGGGATGCGGGAGCGGCTCCTGCCCCGGTGGTGGCCGAGGGGCCGGTGATGCCCGTCGGTGTGAGGGGCCGGGAGCGGCACCGTGCGCGGTTCCGCGGGGAGATGGAGATGCCCGGGGCTGAGGTGGGCACGTGCAGGTGGCCCAGGGGCTGGCTGGCAGCGCTTGGCACCGGAGCCAGCGGATGTGCCACGCTCCGGGCTGGGCAGCGACCTCCTCCAGCCTGGCCCTGGGACTCCCCGAGACGGAACCAGCCCCGGCCGGGGCAGGAGCTGCGGGAGCGGCGGGGGAAGGGGAGGCACTGCCCAGCCAGCAGGGTCTGAGCGCTTCAGCCCCGGCCGGGCTCCTGCAGCTGGAACTGCCCCGGCCAACTCCACCTCTGCCTCTTCCCCCTTTTGCAGCATGACGGAGAAGGAAGTGCCAGAGTCACCAGCTTCACCTGCTTCAGGTGGGAAACCCAAGAGCCGGGTAAGTGGGTGCGCACAGGGCAGTTTGGGTGGGTGGGGGAAGCCCCCTCTCTATCGTCATCCTGCTGCAGCCTGGGGTGCCTGGTGGGACCCTGATCCAGCCGGGTGTTGGGTGGGCTCTCCTCAGCTTGGAGTGCCCGCATCCCCGAGGAACCACAGCTTCCTCTTTTGTGGAGCCCTCACGGCACTGGGAGGACTGGGAGGACTGGGAGGACTGGGAGGACTGGGAGGACTGGGAGGAGGGTCCCCATCTTCAGGGCGTTCCTGGAGTCTCCTCCCACACCTGGAGGGGGTCTCTGGGTGGAGGCAGCCGGGCACGGGGTCTCTGCCCTCCTGCTTCCCCCGCCCCACCACGCACCTCCCGCCCTCTCCTCTCCCGCCCAGCAGCTGCAGAAGCTGAAGCAACTTTTCCAGCGAAAGCCCAAGGAGGAGCAGGCGCCGGAGCCGCAGCCCAACGGGGAGCTGGTCAGCCCCTCCGGGGGACCCATCTTCTACATCTATGAGGATGAGGAAGAGGAAGAGGAGGAGGAAGAGCCCGAGCCTCCTCCCGAACCCGAGAAACTCGTGAATGACAAACCCCACAAGTTCAAAGATCATTACTTCAAAAAGCCCAAATTCTGTGACGTTTGCGCCCGCATGATCGTCCGTGAGTCCTGAGGGGGCTTGGGGGGCCACGGGCGGGGCTGGGGGGCCGCGGGGACGGCTGGGGCTGGGGGCCAAAGCTGCGCAGGGCTCTGTCCCGGCCGTTCCGCAGCTGCAGTGTCACATTCCCTCTCCTTCCCACCCCCCCCAACCCCGCCGCCGCCAGTCAACAACAAATTTGGCCTGAGGTGCAAGAACTGCAAAACCAACATCCACCACCACTGCCAGTCCTACGTGGAGATGCAGCGTTGCTTCGGCAAGATCGTGAGTGCCACCCCCCAACCCCACCCCGCACCTCCAGCTCCCAGGTCCGGCACCCCTGGGAGCGACCCCCGCTCGGGGCAGGACGCGGGTGCCACCACCCCTTGTCACTCGCTGGCTCTGAAGGGGACCCCGGCATCGCCCTCTGGGGGTTCCCCCAGCTCTGACAGGCGGTCCGGGGGAGGGGGCTGGCTGATGCTCCGACCCCTCCCCACTCTGTCTCTCCCCGCAGCCGCCCGGGTTCCGTCGGGCGTACAGCTCCCCCCTCTACAGCGACCAGCAGTTCGCCAGCACCAAGGACCAGCTCGGTAAATCCCCACCCCGGGGGTGTCCCAACCCCCTGAGCCCCCTCCCCACTCACCATCCTCCCCCCCGCAGCGAACAGGAGCGACCCCGTGTTCGAGACGCTGCGGACCGGAGTCATCATGGCCAACAAGGAGCGCAAGAAGGGGCAGGACGACAAGAAGAACGTGAGTGCGGGCTCGGGCTCTCACCCAATTCCTGCCGCTGCGGTGCCAGCCCCCCATTAAACCCCCCCACCCCACCCGGTTCTGCACCCTCTGAGGGGGTCTCTCTGCCCTTCCAGCCCTTGGCTGCGATGATGGACGAGGAGCCGGAGGCCGCGAAGCCGGTGGGGAGCAAAGCTGAGGGTGGTGAGCGCGGGGCCGAGGCTTTGGGGGGGCTGAGCCCCGGGGGGAGCCCCTGGTTGTGTTTTTGGGGTGGGTTTGCCCTGCAGAAAGAGAGGGTGCCCCTGTTCGTGCCCCCTCCTGGCTGAGGAGACCCTGGAGAGGCAGCCAGCAGGAGAGGTGACCCCTCCTCCCCGTTCCCAGGTGCCGCCGAAGGGGACAAGAAGGCCGAGAAGAGCCCGACAGTCGACAAGGTACCCTCCTCATCCTCCCCCTGCCCAAAGCTTGCCGGGACCCCCGGGGCTGCCTGCAGACCCCGCTGTGTCCCCTCAGAGCAAGAAGCCGCAGCCGGGAGCCTTCCTGCAGTCCCATTACTTCGTGGCACTTTATCGCTTCAAAGCCCTGGAGAAGGACGATCTGGACTTCCCGTGAGTCCCCAGCCTCGTCCCGGGCTTTTCCCCCCCGAGGTTTTGGAGGGTTTGGCTCGCTGTGGTTCCCTGGATTTCCCGAGGCTGGGCTGCTCCGCCCGTGGGCTGTGCCAGGCACGGGGCTCGGGGGGGCTGATTCTGAAGGAAAAGAGATTTTCCTCGGGGTCTCCCATGGCTGGGGGTCCTGCCCCCCACCCCCCCCCCCACCCCAGAGACCCCTTTCCTTCCTTTCCAGGCCGGGGGAGAAGATCACGGTGGTCGATGACTCCAACGAGGAGTGGTGGCGGGTGAGGCCGGAGGGAGAGCCGGGCTGGGGGAGCTCCCAACCCCTCTGCCAACCCCCCCGGCACGGGGAGGGCGGGATCCGGGACCCCCCCCCCCACCCCGGACCGGCTCCAATCCCTCCCCCCCGCACTCCCCCACCGCCTCCTTCCAGGGGAAAATCGGTGAGAAAATCGGGTATTTCCCACCCAACTTCATCATCCGGGTGCGGGCGGGCGAGCGGGTGCACAAGGTGACGCGTTCCTTCGTGGGCAACCGCGAGATCGGGCAGATCACGCTCAAAAAGGATCAGGTGAGGTGGGACCCCCTCCCCATCGGCACCCAGACCCCCCTCCCAGCCCCCCCAGCACCCCCTCCGAGCCCCCCCATCAGCACCTCCCCACCTCCCACCTCCCCCAGCCCCTGGGATGGGACCTGCTCTGCCCCCTCCACACCTGGGGTTCTGGGGTCCTGGGGGGGTCCTGGGGGGTCTCACCTGACCCCTCTCCCCCGCAGATCGTGGTGCAGAAGGGGGAGGAGGTGAACGGTTACGTCAAAGTCTTCACCGGCCGCAAAGTGGGGCTGTTCCCTGTGGACTTCCTGGAGGAGATCTGAGGGGGGGCTGCGGGGTGGGGGGACCCCCGGGATGGGGCTGAGAGACCCCTGGGATGGGGGACAGAGACCCCCGGGATGGGGGACAGAGACCCCCGGGATGGGGGACAGAGGAGACCCCCGGGATGGGGGACAGAGACCCCCGGGATGGGGGACAGAGACCCCCGGGATGGGGGACAGAGAGACTCTGGCTGCGGGGTGGGGATGGGGACGGGGACACCCTGGGGATGGGGAATGGAAGGACCCCGGGGGTGGGTTGGGGTGGGGTGGGGGGCCCTGGCTGCGGGACAGGTATGGGGTCAGGGGGAGGGCGCCCCCTGATGGGGGTCCTGGGGTGTCCCCCGGTGTCCCCCCCCCAGGACCGGGGCAGGATGGGGGGGGACAGGAGGTGCCCCAAGGGCTCCTCCCCCAGGAGAGGTTTTGGTGCCTCCAGAGACGCTGGGATGCGAGCGGGGGGCACCCCCAGAGCCGCTGTGGAGCCCCCCCCGGACCGAGCGGGGGGACAGCCGCGGGGTGGGGGGGGGTCGGGGTGGGGGTCGGGGGTCGGGGGTCGGTCCCGCCCCGGGGCTGCCGGTGCTGCCGGGGTTTGGCGATCAATACACGGCTGTGCCCAGCGCCGCGCTCCCGTCTGCCGTTCATGGGGGGCGGCACTGGGGGGGCGCCGGGGGTCCCCATGGAGGGGTCAGTGGTCACTCCGGGGTCACTGGTCACTCCGGGGTCACTGGTTAATCCGCGGGGGGGCCGGGGGTCCCCCATGGAGGGGTTGCTGGTCACTCTGGGGTCACTGGTCACTTCGGGGGTGCTCCACGGAGGGGTCACTGGTCACTCTGGGGGGCGCTGGGGGTCCCCATGGAGGGGTCAGTGGTCACTCTGGGGGTGCCGGGGGTCCCCAGTGGAGGGGTCGCTGGTCACTGTGGGGTCACTGGTCCCTCTGGGGGTGCTCCATGGAGGGGTCACTGGTCACTCCGGGGTCACTGGTCACTTCGGGGGGGGCCCAGGGATCCCCATGGAGGGGTCACTGGTCACTCTGGGGTCACTGGTCCCTCTGGGGGTGCTCCATGGAGGGGTCACTGGTCACTCCGGGGTCACTGGTCACTTCGGGGGTGCCGGGGGTCCCCAGTGGAGGGGTCACTGGTCACTCTGGGGTCACTGGTCACTCTGTGGGTCCCCATGGAGGGGTCACTGGTCCCTCTGGGGTCACTGGTCCCTCTGGGGGTGCCGGGGATCCCCAGTGGAGAGGTCAGTGGTCACTCTGGGGTCAATGGTCACTCTGGGGGTCCCCATGGAGGGGTCACTGGTCACTCTGGGGTCACTGGTCCCTCTGGGGGTGCCGGTGGCCCCCGGGGGGGGCTGGGCCGTGCACGGGCGGTTCCCGGGGGGGGCGGGCGCTGGCGCGGGGCCCGCCCGGGCCCGAATAGGGGCGGCGGGTGACAGGTGACGGTGACGGTGACGGGGCCAGGACGGGACCTTGGCGCGCGGCGGGGGCGGGCCCGGCGCCAGGAACAGGTGCCCCGCAGCGGGGGCGGCGCCCCGTGACGTCACGGCCCGAAGTGACGTCAGCGGTAACCACGGCGACGGGGCGGGCGGGACGATGGGCGGGGCTTGGGGGAGTGGGTGTGGCCTCACTTCCCCGCCTCCGCCGCGAGGGGGCGCTGCCGACACGCCGCGCCGCTTTATGCAAATATATGCAAATGAGGCGGGCGGGCAGCAGCGCCCCCTGGCGGGGCGGCTCTTGGGGCAGCCCCCAGGCCGGTACCGGGATTGGGGGGAGGTGGGGACGTGAGGAGGGGTCCCCGTGATCCTCCCCCGAACTCCGTGGGGCTGCTGAGGGGGTTCTGGGGGGCACAGGGAATCCCGAGGGTGGGGGTGGGGAGGGATGCAGGTGTGAGACCCCCACCCCGGGGGTCTCCCCCCCATTCCCAGCACCCCAAACACCGGAGATGCTGCTCCGGGAATGACGGAAATGAGGGGGTTCGGTGGGGGGGGGGGGCAATCCTCAGGTCTGACCTTCCTCCCTCCCCCTCCTCCTCCTCCTCACCGCCCCCCCCCCCCCTCCTGTCACACAGCTTTAAATGCCGAACCATTAAAATTTTCCACCTCATTTGCGGCTCCTCACACGGTTAATTTTCCCGGGATTGTCTATTTATTTATTTGCGGAGCCCTGCGGGAGGGGGGGGGGGGGGGGGGAGCGGCCGATTCGCTGCATCTGGGCTGGGGGGGGGGAGGGGGGAGGGAAAGGGGGGGCCGGGGGAACCACCCTGGGAAGGGGGGGGAGGGCTCTGGCTAATTTAACAGCTGAAGAGATCAACTTAATTAGAGCCAGCCGGAAAATTGGGTAAAACCCCTTCTATCAGCCCCCCCACCCCCCCCCCAGCCGCCTCCTGGTGGGATGCCAGGGTGGGGGGGATGCGTTTTTGGGGTGGGGGGAGGGAGGGAGGGAGAGCCGGCCCCAGCCAAGCAGCTGCCCTTCATTACAGCCAGGAGCTAATTGGATTGATCAGCAGTTAATCGGCAATTAAGAGGTGCATCCCCCCCCCTCAGCCAGCCCGCTCCTCACATCCCAGCTCCCGCTGCTTCCCGCGGGGCTGCGAGGGGCGGGCAGAGGTGAGGGGTGGGCTGGGGTTTTTCCACCCCTCCCCGAATTACGGCCGGTGAGCACTTCAGTGTTTGGGTATTTTATTTTATTTTATTTTATTTTATTTTATTTTATTTTATTTTATTTTATTTTATTTTATTTTATTTTTATTTTATTTTATTTTAATTTTTTTTCACTTTTCCTCGTGGTTTTTCCCATTCCTGGTGGGAATTACGGCCGGTGAGCACTTCAGTGTTTGGGTTATTTTATTTTATTTTATTTTATTTTATTTTATTTTATTTTATTTTATTTTATTTTTATTTTATTTTATTTTATTTTAATTTTTTTTCACTTTTCCTCGTGGTTTTTCCCATTCCTGGTGGGAATTACGGCCGGTGAGCACTTCAGTGTTTGGGTATTTTATTTTATTTTATTTTATTTTATTTTATTTTATTTTTATTTTTATTTTATTTTATTTTATTTTAATTTTTTTCCAGTTTTCCTCGTGATTTTTCCCATTCCTGGTGGGGACCCTCGGCACCTCCGTGCCCCCCCCCCAATCCCACCCCACGGAACGCGCAGGGGTTTCAGCTGGAGGAGCCCCCCCCGCCCGCCCTGACCCCCAGATAAATCACCTCCGCTCCTCTCCGCATCCCACCAAAGGTCAGGAGCTCTGCCAGGCCCGGGAATTGATGGGAATCCATCCCAGCGCTCTCCTGCCAGATCCCCACATCAGCGAGGGTGGGGGGCACCCCCTCCCCTCCCCACACCCCCCTCCCGCACCCCCTTTTTCCGGGGCGCACCGAGGAGCAGCAGCTGCAGCGCTCGGAGCTCCTTCTCCATCTCCAGGCAGGGGAAATAAATGGATTAAAGTCAAACCCGAGCGTCTGCGCTCCCCCCGCTCCCTCCCCGCGCCCTCCGCCCCCCCCCGGCCATCAATCAGCATAAATGCAATTTCCATATTCATGGTATTTATCCAATAACTGTCCTGTCCCAGATTAAACGCGCCCCGGGGAGCACCGGGGCTCCTTATCTGTGCCCGGGGAGGGGAGGGGAGGGGAGGGGCGGCTCTGCCGGGGGGGCTGGGGCGGGGGAAGGGGTTCTGCTCCTCATCCTCTTCCTCAGGGACTGGAGAGGGGTGGGATCTTCATCCTCCTCCTGAGGGGAGTGGGGACTGGGGGGTCCTGCTCCTCATCCTCTTCCTCAGGGACTGGAGCAGGATGGGATCCCCTCTTCATCCTCTTCCTGAGGGGAATGACGGGGGTCCTGCTCCTCATCCTCCTCCTCAGGGACTGGAGCAGGATGGGATCCTCTCCTCATCCTCTTCAAGTGGGGAGTGGGGGGTTCTGCTCCTCATCCTCTTCCTCAGGGACCGGGCCAGGGTGGGATCCCCTCCTCATCCTCCCTCTGAGGGACTGGAGCGGGGTGGGGTCTTCATCCTCTTCCTCAGGGGAATGGGGGGGTTCTGCTCTTCATCCTCTTCCTCAGGGGAATGGGGGGGTTCTGCTCTTCATCCTCTTCCTGAGGGGAGTGGGGGGGTTCCTGCTCCTCATCCTCCCGGCGGCTCCCGGGAAAGCAGCTGGGAATGAGGGCGGGGGGGACCCCAAATCTCGGCAGCGCTCCCTTCCCGCTCCCTCTCCCCCTTTCCCCCCCTCACTCCTTTCTCTTCCTTTCTCCCCTCTCCTTCCTCTTCCTCTCCCTCTCCCCCAGGTCCTGCAGGGGGGGGATCCCCCCAGACCCCCCTGCGCCCCCCAAAGCGGGCGGGGAGCTGCTCCGGCCCCCGGGGATGCGGGGCGGGGGGGACACGCGGAGCTCCCCGCCCGGCTCCGAGGGCAGGGGGACCGGTGCCCACCCCCCCCGCCCCCAGCTCCCGGGGGTCTCCAGTGGCTGGGGACCCCCCAGGCCGCCTCTCCCCGGTGTGACAGCTCCTTGTCAGCCCTAATGACCCGAGCCCGGCAGGGCCCCGGGGCTCCGAGCTCGTTACGGGCGATTTAATGAGGGCAGGAGCAGCCACCGCCGCCGGCTCTTCGCCCTCGGGGACCCCTGGAGGGTTTTGGGGGTGGACACAGCACCTGGATCAATCCCTGCCCTCCTGGAGGGTCCTGGGGACCAGGGGGGAGACCCCTGGAGGGTTTTGGGGGTGGACACAGCACCTGAATCAATCCCTGCCCTCCTGGAGGGTCCTGGGGACCAGGGGGGACCCCTGGAGGGTCTTGGGGAGGGACAGGAGCACCTGGATCAATCCCTGCCCTCCTGGAGGGTCCTGGGGACCAGGGGGGACCCCTAGAGGGTCCTGGGGAAGGACAGGAGCACCCGGATCAACCCCTGCCCTCCTGGAGGGTCCTGACTCCTGGGGACCAGGGGGGACCCCTGGAGGGTCTTGGGGGTGGACACAGCACCTGGATCAATCCCACAGCACCTGGATCAATCCCTGCCCTCCTGGAGGGTCCTGGGGACCAGGGGGGACACCCCTGGAGGGTCCTGGGGAGGGACAGGAGCATCTGGATCAATCCCTGCCCTCCCTCCTGTCCCCCCAGTGACTCCTGGGGACCAGGGGGAACCCTTGGAGGGTCCTGGGGATGGATCCAGCACCTGGATCAATCCCTGCCCTCTCTCCTGACTCCTGGGGACCAGGGGGGACCCCTGGAGGGTCTTGGGGGTGGACACAGCACCTGGATCAATCCCTGCCCTCCTGGAGGGTCCTGAGGAGGGACAGGAGCACCTGGATCAACCCCTGCCCTCCTCCTGTCCCCCCAGTGACTCCTGGGGACCAGGGGGAACCCTTGGAGGGTCCTGGGGATGGATCCAGCACCTGGATCAACCCCTGCCCTCCCTCCTGGGGACCCCTGGAGGGTCCTGGGGAAGGACAGGAGCATCCGGATCAATCCCCGCTGCCCCCGCCTCCGGTTCTTGACCCCCACCCCCCGCCCCCAGCCCCGAACCCATCGGGATCCATCGTCCCCAAATCCCCCTCCCCAAAGCCCGGCTGGGGCCGGCGGCCGCCGCAGCCTCTGTCCCCGCAGCCCCTGCGAGGTGAACTAAATCCATCCTAATTAGCGCTGATTTGCATGGGGGAAATGAAAATTAATCTGGCTCGGCTTTCTTGGAATGAGCGATTCCGGTTGGGCAGACGCGCGGAGGGGCTGAGGGGGCTGCCCGCCCCCTCCCACCCCCCACCCCCCTCCTCTCCCCCCTCCAGCCAGGTTTGGGGGTTTGGGGGTCCCTCGGTGGTGACACCCAGGTGGCCTCAGGTGCTTGGGTGGGGCTCGGGCGCCCTCCCAGTGCACCCAGTACCTCCAGTTGTGGGGTCCAGCCCCATTTCCCCGCAGGTGTCACATCCCCCAGGTGCTTCTG